>JALGBA010004155.1:0-157500 GCA_023970755.1 Azemiops feae
TTCTATTCTATTCTATTCTATTCTATTCTATTCTATTCTATTCTATTCTATTCTATTCTATTCTATTCTATTCTATTCTATTCTATATTCCAATATCTATTCTATTCTATTCTATTCTATTCCATTCCATTCCATTCCATTCCATTCCATTCCATTCCATTCAGCCCATTTTGTTTTTCTGCCTTCCAAAAAAAGCCGGATAAAGTGGTTGAAAGATGGACCCGTCAGCTGTGCTGTGGCGGCTTCTCTGCGCAATTTGCCGCCTGCAGCCGCACCGCAGCACGTGGCTTAAGTCAGACTGAATAACGCAGCATTTCTTTAAATAGCAGGGAGAGTGAGCCAGAAGGGTTTTTTGGGAAATGACTTTTTGTTTTTTGTTTTGTTTTGTTTTTTTTAAAAAGTCTCTCTTGTGATCGCTTTGAAGGTGACTTTGAGGCGGTTTGGCTTGTGTTTCAGGGAGAATCCGTATCCAGCAGGAAATGACTCCTTAATAAAAGGGAGCGTTTTCTGCTCCTGGGGTGGTGGAGAAAACCCCTCGGCTTAAGGCCGTCTTCAGAGCAATCAGGGTCACTCAATACTGAATTTGCTTATGGAAGATAGCCGAGAAAATTCATATTTCAGGGTGGAAAGGAGGGGGTGCTTGGTGCTTCTCTGAGCTGGGTGGTTTTCATGCAGACGTTTCATGACCCAACTAGGTAACACCATCAGTGCTAGAAGAAGGGGGGGGAGGAGGAGGATTGTGGGGTCCTTGGTGCTCTCTGAGCTGGGTTGTTTCCTTGCAGATGTTTCATGACCCAACTAGGTAACATCATCAGTGCTAGAAGGGAGTGTGGTTTGTGGAAGAGGAGGAGAGGGGGGAGGACTGTGGGATCCTTGGTGCTCTCTGAGCTTCTTGGTTTTCTTGCAGATGTTTCATGACCCAACTAGGGAACATCATCAGTGCTAGAAGGGAGTGTGGTTTGTGGAAGAGGAGGAGAGGGGGGAGGACTGTGGGATCCTTGGTGCTCTCTGAGCTTCTTGGTTTTCTTGCAGATGTTTCATGACCCAACTAGGGAACATCATCAGTGCTAGAAGGGAGGAGGAGGAGGAGGAGGAGGAATGTGGGGTCCTTGATGCTCTCTGAGATTGATAGTTTTCTTGCAGACGTTTCATGACCCAACTAGGTGACATCATCAGTGGTAGAAGTGAAATGGGGTTTGTTCTCTCTTTATATATAAGTGATTGGTCTTATCACTCTTGATGATAGTTCCTTGATCAGGCTGTTGTTTACTGTTAGCTTGCTTTTCTGAGTTGGTAGTTGGCAACTACCTTTGCGGAGATAAACAGCCCAGCTCTCCACCCCCTTCCCAAATAACATGTAGGATGAAGGTAAACATAGACCACGATGGAGAGAAACTACCGTTTGGAAGCAATATAAGGTTTCTGAGCTTGGCCTGTCCCGCAGTTAACGGGGTCTCTGTCTTCTTCTCCTTACCCCTCCAGACCTTCGTCGGAAGATTTATCTGTCTCTCCGTTGCTTTGAAAGTGGACAAAATGAAAAGGCATCCGGATTTCTGCTGGGCGATCAGTCTCCTAACTGTAAGTATCCCTTCCTTTCTGCAGATGTGTGTCTAGGGGTGGCTGGGAAGGATGGGTGCTGAGATACTACCCTGCGAGATGGTATTGGTGGCTCTTGGGAAGCTAACGGCTGGATTAATCTTTGCCCTGCAGCAGTGTTTTTCAAACTTGGCCACTTTAAGAGGGGGCGGACTTCAACTCCCAGAATTCCCCAGCCAGCCTGGCTGGGTGGGAAATTCTGGGAGTTGAAGTCCGCCCCCTCTTAAAGGGGCCTGCTCTGACAAAGGGCCTGTGGCAGGTTGGTGATCATCTGAATCAAAATGGAGTGAATTGGGGGAAGGGTGTTAAATTCAGGGGTGGGTTCGGCCTCTGATATGGCCCACATTGCTCTCTCATCTTTGTTATTTCAGCTTTCCAAATTGCTTCCTCCCTCCCTCCCTGTCTTCTTCTTTTCTTTTTCTTTCCTTCCTTCCTCCTTCCCTCCCTCATTTTCTTTTTCTTTCTTTCTTTCTTTCTTTCTTTCTTTCTTTCTTTCTTTCTTTCTTTCTTTCTTTCTTTCTTTCTTTCTTTCTTTCTTTCTTTCTTTCTTTCTTTCTTTCTTTCTTTCTTTCTTTCTTTCTTTTTTTCCTTCCTTCCTCCTTCCCTCCCTCATTTTCTTTCTTTCTATCTATCTATCTTTCTTTCTTTCTTTCTTTTTTCCTTCCTTCCTCCTTGCCTCCCTCATTTTCTTTCTTTCTTTCTTTCTTTTTTCCTTCCTTCCTCCTTCCCTCCTTCATTTTCTTTCTTTCTTTTTTTCCTTCCTTCCTCCTTCCCTCCCTCATTTTCTTTCTTTCTATCTATCTTTCTTTCTTTCTTTCTTTTTTCCTTCCTTCCTCCTTCCCTCCCTCATTTTTTTTCTTTCTCTTTTCTCTTTTTCTTTTCTTTTTTCTTTTTTTTCTTTCTTTCTTTTTCTTTCTTTCTTTCTTTCTTTCTTTCTTTCTTCCCTATCTTTCTTTTTTCTTTCATTCCTTCCCTCCCTCCCTCCCTCCCTATATTCTTCTCCTTTACTTCCTTCCTTCCTTCCTTCCTTCCTTCCTCCTTTCTTCCTTCTTTAATGTGTGCTATTGTGCCCACAGGAAAAAAATGACAATAAAGGTTTTCTATCTATCTATCTATCTATCTATCTATCTATCTATCTATCTATCTATCTATCTATCTATCTATCTATCTATCTATCTATCTATCTATCTATCTATCTATCTATCTATCTATCTATCTATCTATCTATCTATCCATCCATCCATCCATCCCTCCCTCCCTCCCTCCCTTCCTTCCTTCCTTCCTTCCTTCCTTCCTTCCTTCCTTCCTTCCTTCCTTCCTCATTTTCTTTCCTTCCTTCCCTCCCTCCCTCCCTCTCTCCCTTCCTTCCTTCCTCCCTCCCTCCCTCCCTCCCTCCCTCCCTCCAATTTGCCCTGAAGATGTGTAGACAACTCATAGGCAGTAGAGGGTTTTTGCTGACTTGGGCGGATCTGAGAGTTTGCTTATATGAAATGTTAGCTCCTCTATTTTGAAAGATTGAAACACAAATAGGTTTGGAATTTCAGCTGTGTCAACACTCACCCCAAAATTACAGTGTGGAAGCTTATCAAAGTAAACTGCAGTTTTATGAGTCAGTTAAAAAAACAACTCCTAAAAATGTGGAATCCTAGAGCAGGGGTCGCCAAACGTGGCAACTTTGTGGACTTCAATTCCCAGAATTCCCCAGCCAGCGTTGACTTTGGTTGTTGTTAGAAGGTCGCAAAAGGAGATCACATAACCCCGGGACACTGCAACCGTCATAAATATGAGTCAGTTGCTAAGTGTCTGAATTTTGATCATGTGACGCTGGGGATGCTGCAACGGTCGTAAGTGTGAGAAACATTCATAAGTCCCTGTTTTTCGGTGCAATTGTAACTTTGAATGGTGAATAGAATAGAATAGAATAGAATAGAATAGAATAGAATAGAATAGAAGCTGGAAGGGACCATGGAGGTCTTCTAGTCCAGCCCCCCGCTCAAGCAAGAGAACCTATACTATCTCAGACAGGTGATTGTCCAGTCTCTTCTTGAAAATTTCTTTGAAAATAAACAAACGGTTGTAAACTGAGGATTATCTGTACCAGCATCAGGGATAATTGAATTTTGATTCCTGCTCTATAGCAAGGGGTAAGACTCAGGGGTGGCCCCTTTAAATCACCCCTTTAAATTCCATCCTCCTCAGATTTATCCTTCTACCCAGTATCTGAATCACAGGATTTCTTAGCGTGGAAAGTTGGCCCACATTGGAAGAACTGAGTCACAGCAGTGGAAAATTAAAGGGCACCCACTAAGAACAGGGGCTGCTAAACTGGCCTTCTTACTTAAATATGAGCCAGCATTGTGCTGCAGCTGCCAAAAAATGCCAACCCAGTCCTAGGCTGCATTAATTAACAGAGGGATAGAATCCAGATCACGTGACGTTCCAGTACCGCTTTATAAAGCCTTAGTAAAACCATACTTGGAATATTGCATCCAGTTTGGGTCACCACGATATATATATATAAAAAAATGTTGAGACTCTGGAAAGAGTACAGAGAAGAGCAACAAAGATGATCAGGGGACTGGAGGCTAAAACATATGAAGAAAGGTTGCAGGAATTGGGTATGGCTAGTTTAATGAAAAAGAAGGACTAGGGGTGACATGATAGCAGTCTTCCAATATTTGAGGGGCTGCCACAAAGAAAAGGGGGGGAGTCAACCTATTTTCCAAATTACCCGAAGGCAGAAGTAACAGATGGGAACTCATTAAGGAGAGGAGCAACCTAGAACTAAGGAGAAATTTCCTGACAGCGAGGACAATTAACCAGTGGAACAACTTGCCACCAGAAGTTGTGGGTGCTCCAACACTGGAGGTCTTTAAGAAGAGACTGGACAGCCATTTGTCTAAAATAGTATAGGGTTTCCTGCCTGAGCAGGGGGTTGGACTAGAAGACCTCCAAGGTCCCTTCCGATGGTGTGATTCTGTTCTTCACACATATGATACAAAGCTGGTGGTGAGGGCTCTGGCCTTGCCCGCCATTAGGATGAATTTTGCTGCAAATCATCCCTCCTTTTGCATTTTCCTCCCACGTGCCTCAGCCAGGAGTTTATTTAGGGAGAAGGGTGACTGCAAAGTTCATTCTTCCACATCTAAATGATTTGCAGCTTTTAAAGGTTGCAGGACTCGGCAGGACTCCTTTGTGGCTTGTTAGCTTGCTGAGGTTTGGCATCGATCTGGGAGTGCAATTCTCAAATGTTCAGTCCAGGAACGTTTGCAGACGAAGGAAGGGACTGATTGTGGCTGAGAAGTTTTAGCGAGCAAACCCCTTAGCAAGAAGTCCCAAAGGTGCTTTTTCAAAAGGCAACTGGGTTTTGTTTTCTCTTGAAGGCATTTCGCTTCTCACCCAAGAAGCTTCTTCGGTTCTGACCGAAGGGAAGGATTCCGTCCGAACCGAAGAAGCTTCTTTGCGTGAGAAGCGAAATGTCTTCAAGGGGAAAAAAATGAAGTCCAGTTGCCTTTTGGAAAAGCACCTTTGGAACAGCCATGATGTGTCTCTGCACGAGGAGTCGATGCTGGAAATAGATCACCTCTTTTCTGGGCACGACCAGAGGGCGAACCCAGAAGCGAGAGTCCCAGCTGTGTCCAGCTGTGTCCAGCTGTTGAGCAGTTCAGTTGCAATCCATGGGACTACATTCACACAACACGCTAAGCTTAGCTAAGATTCAATGGGGGGGGGGTTGTTGAGGTTTCTCGGGCTGTTCAGATCTAAAGTGCTATTGCATATTTGTTCGTGGTTTGTGTCAAAGCTGGGGAAAATGTGTTAATTCAATACCCATGTGGAGCAGAGAGGGAGGGAGGGAGGGAGGGAGGAAGGAAGCAAGCAGGGAGGGAGGGAGGAAGGAAGGAAGGAAGAAAAGGAAGGAAGGAGCAAAGGAAGGAAGGAAGGAAGGAAGGAAGCAGGGAGGGAGGAAGGAAGGAGCAAAGGAAGGAAGGAAGCAGGGAGGGAGAGAGGAAGGAAGGAAGGAAGAAAAGGAAGGAAGGAGCAAAGGAAGGAAGGAAGAAGTGTGAGTGTGAGGGAAGGGAAAGAAGGAAGTGAGGGAGGGATGGCTATATGGATAGAAGGAGGGAAGGAGGGAGAGAGGGAGGGAAGGGCAAGAAGAGAGGGATGTATGGAGAGGAGAGAGGGAGGAAGGAAGGAAGGAAGGAAGGAGCAAAGGAAGGAAGGAAGGAAAGAGTGTGGGTGTGAGGGAAGGGAAAGAAGGAAGTGAGGGAGGGATGGCTATATGGATAGAAGGAGGGAAGGAGGGAGAGAGGAAGGAAGGAAGGGGAAGGAGGGAGAGAGGGAGGGAAGGGAAAGAAGAGAGGGAGGGATGTATGGAGAGGAGAGAGGAAGGAAGGAAGGAAGGAAGGAAGGAAGGAAGGAGTGTGGATGTGAGGGAAGGGGAAGAAGGAAGTGAGGGAGGGATGGCTATATGGACAGGAGGGAAGAAGGGAGAGAGGGAGGGAAGGGCAAGAAGGGAGGGAGGGATGTATGGAGAGAAGGAGAGAGGGAGGGAGGGAGGAAGTAAAGAAGGAGGAAGGAAGGAAGGAAGGAAGGCTCCTACTTTGATCAAATACATCCTTTGGAGCAACCCTTTGCAAGTTTCAAGGAAATACAGAAACATAGAAGGGTGGAAGAGACCCTGGAGGCCTTCTAGTCCATCCCCCAGCCCAAGGCAGGAAACCTTACACCCCATCTTTCTTTAAAGCATTATGTTTTCAGAGGCCTGCAGTCCTTCGGTTCTGCCTGAGGAAAAGCAATAGCTCTGCATTGCAGTGTACTGGACAGGCCGGAATGAATAAATAAATACCCTTGACAGTTTCTGTAGAAAATAGAATCTTTTCACTCCTGTTCACCCCTCCTGGATCCTTCCCTCCTTAACCTTAAGGTGGTGATGCTAAAAGAGAACCACAAGCTTTGTCTCCTCTCTTTCTCTTTTATTTTAGGCTCTCTGTTGGCACCCGGCGTGGGCTCAGGCCTGTGGGGGCCAAGAATATCGGGGGGCGGACGGTCACTGCGTCCTCTGCCAGGCGTGTCCGGCTGGAGAAGAGCCCGACAGAGTGAGTAAAGGGTCTTCGTGGGCCTCTGCAGAGCGTTAACACAGCATCACGTTTTCCGTCTATAAGCACTTTAGCGGTCCGTGTGAACTCAGAAAGTGGGTCTGTTTGACCCAATCGGTTCTTTCTCAACCTTGAAGATTTGTGGACTTCAGCTGCCAGAATTCATGCTGGCTGGAGAATTCTGGGAGTTAATTCGATACCCAAATGAAGGAAGGAAGGAAGGAAGGAAGGAAGAAAGGAAGGAAGGAGGGAGGGAGGGAGGGAGGGAGGGAGGGAGGGAGGGATGGAGGAACAAGAGAGAGGGAAGGGAGAAAATGGGGAAGGGAGAGTGGAAGGGAGGAAGGAGAGAGAGGGGAGGAAGGAAAGAAGGAGGGCAGAGAGAAGGAGGAGGAAAGACTGGAAGACAGGGAAAGAAGGAAGGAGAAGGAAGGGAGAGAATGAAAAGAAGGAAGGAGAGAGGGAGGAAAAATGGAAGGAGAGAGGGAAGGAAGGAAGGAAGGAAGGAAGGAAGGAAGGAAGGAAGGAAGGAAGGAAGGAAGGAAGGAAGGCTATTCATGGCAATGCTACCATCATCGTTGGTTTGCTCTGTGTAATAATGAAACTGGCACTGAACACCGAAAGGGCAAGCGTATAAAAGAGAGCAAACCCCACTCCCTTCTAGCACTGATGATGTTACCTACTTGGGTCATGAAACGTCTGCAAGAAAACCACCCAGCTCAGAGAGCACCAAGGACCCCACAGTCTGTCCTTCCTTCCTTCCTTCCTTCCTTCCTTCCTTCCTTCCTTCCTTCCTTCCTTCCTTCCTTCCTTCCTTACCTTCCTTCCTCTCTCCTCCTCCTAGGCACTGATGAGTTACCCTAGTTGGGTCATGAAACGTCTGCAGAAAACCACCCCCCAGCTCAGAGAGTCACCAAGGACCCCACAGTCTGTCCCCTTCCTCCTTCCTTTCCTTCTCTTCTTCCTTCCTTCATTCCTTCCTTCCTTCCTTCCTTCCTTCCTTCCTTCCTTCCTTCCTTCCTTCCTTCCTTCCTTCCTTCCTTCCTTCCTTCCTTCCTCTTCCTCCTCCCTTCTAGCACTGATGATGTTACCTAGAGGGGTCATGAAACGTCTGCAAGAAAACCACCCAGCTCAGAGAAGCACCGAGGACCCCACAATATGAACCCTAATTACCGAGTCTGAGGGACGCCTTATCCCAGCCAAGGTGCCATCCTTCCTTTAAGCAATGTTTTTCTTTCATTTCCCCCATAGAAATGCGGTGACGGTTCAGGATTAGGAACGGCCTGCAAGCCGTGTTCGGCCGGTTCCTTCTCTTCCACCTCTGGACTGGGATTCTGCTCCTCGCACACTCCTTGCGAGGCCAAGAATAGGGTGCACCTCCACATCGGAACATCCACTGCAGACACTTGGTGTGGTGCCTGCTTACCTGGGTAAATTCTCACCTGCACCTTTTCTTTCCGGTTCTCTTGCCAAAAATGTCTTCTCCTGTCTCTGGACGAGCCCAGGCAAGGAAGGGTCTCTGAGAAATGGAGAAGGTCACGTAGAATCAGTGGACACCTGGTTAGGGATATCGTGTCACGGTTCCGACAGATGAAGCTCTTCAAAGAACTTCGAGGCATTGTTTACCTTAAAGAACCTTTCTTTTGAGTAGCGTTAATATCGGCACTGCATAAGCAAAGCCAAAATCTGAATTCCCCTCCCCTGAGCACATAGTATCAAAGCACAATTCCCTCCTCTAATTAACGGTCATAAATCACATTCCCCAATTAGCTTGAAACGCAGGCTTCCTCTCCAGTTCTCCAGCCCGCCAATTCTTATCATCTCTTATTTCAAAAGCCCTGAATTCACACACTACCACAATATTGTTATGTCTAACTAACTCCCATCACATTCCTCCTCCTCCCCCAGTATCATCTAATTCTAAGAGTAAAGCATGAGGAAGCATGGAAACTAATCAAGGCGAGAAGCAACCTAGAACTAAGGAGAAACTTCCTGACAGTGAGAACAATTAACCAGTGGAACAACCTGCCTCCAGAAGCAGTGAATGCTCCAACACTGGAAGTTTTTAAGAAGAGACTGGACAGCCATTTGTCTGAAATGGTATAGGGTTTCCTGCCTGAGCAGGGGGTTGGACTAGATGACCTCCAAGGTCCCTTCCAACTTCTTCTTCTTCTTCTTCTTCTTATTATTATTATTATTATTATTATTATTATTATTATTATTATTATTATTATTATTATTATTATTATTATTATTATTATTATTATTATTATGAATAAGGCTGCATCTCCATATGTTGTCAAAGCAAGAACATCCAATGTTAGCAGCGTTGACATATAGGTCTTCACCAAGAGAACCACTGGACAGATGTTTCGGGCTCTGAATTTTTATTTTCTCCAGCTTAGAGCAGGGACGTCCAACCTTGGCCACTTTTAAGACCTGTGGACTTCAACGCCCAGAATTCCCCAGCCAGTGCCCTTGTCAGTTCAGACGGTCACTAAACGAGGAGCCGAGGACCACCTATATAGGCCCACAGAAGGGAAGGGAAGTGAGGTCCGACATAACGCTCAACGCCAAATCATTGAAAAAGTCACAAGGACGTGCGGGAAAGTTGAAAAACGGAGCCTCGTGATCCCTGGCTGAAGAAGGGAACGACAAAAATAGGGACAATTATTTTAGACGTTGTGTGTTTCGTTTTACAAGGCCTGCGAGAGGTATATGTTTTCTAATGGATTTTGCAAAAAAAATAAAAAATAGAAAAAAACGAATCAGAAATCACAGGGAGCTGATTGTCTCAAGTTACAAAAGAGGGAGAAACAGGGACACAAAGATAGTAATGTCATTGAGGGTAATCCGATTAAGAATCATCCCATAATATCTTCGCATTTCATTGAACCGTTCAAAGTTAGGTTTGTAGAGAGGGTCAGGCCGGGTTCCTGAAAACAGGCAGTCCTCGACTTATGACCAAAACTTCTGTTGCTAAGCCAGACAGTTATTAAATGAAATTTACCCCATTTAAGACCCTTCTTGCCACCGTTGTTAAGTGAATCACTGCAGTTAAATTAGTCACACTGTTGTTAAGTGAATCTGGCTTCTCCATTGACTTTGCTTGTCAGCAGGTCGCAAAAGGAGATCACGTGACCCTGGGACACTGCGACTGTTATAAATACGAGTCAGTTGCCAAGCATCTCAATTTTGATCAATCAATCAATCAGAATAGAGCTGGAAGGGACCTTGGAGGTCTTCTAGTCCAGCCCCCTGTACTATTTCAGACAAGTGGCTATCCGGTCTTTTCTTAAAAACCTCCAGTGTTGGAGCACCCACAACTTCTGGAGGCAGGTTGTTCCACTGGTTAATTGTTCCAACTGTCAGGAAGTTTCTCCTTAGTTCTAGGTTGCTTCTCTCCTTGATTAGTTTCCATCCGTCGCTTTTTGTCCTGCCTTCAGGCGCTTTGGAGAATAGCTTGACTCCCTCTTCTTTGGGGCAGCCCCTCAAATACTGGAACACTGCTATCATGTCACCCCTATTTCTTCTTTTCTCTAGACTGGCCTATACCCAAATCCTTGCAGCCGTTCTTCGTATGTTTTAGTCTCCAGGCCCTTAATCCTCTTAGTTGCTCTTCTCTGCACTTTTTCCAAAGTCTCAACATCTTTTTTATATGGCGGTGACCAAAACTGGATGCCGCATTCCAGGTGTGGCCTTACTACGGCTTTATAAAGCGGTACTAATACTTCACCTGATTTTGATTTCTCCGTTTATACATCCAAGAATTGTATTCGCTTTTTTGGCTAATGCAAAAAAGAGATGCGTAGGGAGCCGTAGGGATGCTGCAACGGCCCTAAGTGTGAAAAACATAAGTCCCTTTTTTCAGTGCTGCTGTAACTTCGAACGGTCACTAAATGAACGGTTGTAAATTGAGGACTACCGTACGCAACCTGGAACAGAAAACCCTTCTAGGGCTAGAGATTAAAACTCTGCAGGGATTTGGGCTCTGCCTCGGCCTGCACCAGCTTTGGCCTCAGGGACCTCCTGCCTGGTGTGCTGAGTGTGCCAGGACCCCCCCAGTTCTTCACACATGTCTCCAGTCATGTGCGGGCACACACCCACACACCCACACACATATCTGCTTCTGGACTTTTTTTAGCCACGCAAAGGGATGGGGGGTTGGCTGCCAGCACTGGTGAGGCAGCCTCGTTCTGGTCTTCCTGTGATCTTTGTGGCCGCCCACTGACCAACTCACTCCGGGGGCTGCGACCAGATTCCTTGCATTCTTGCGCCCCCGAGCAGCCGCAGAAATCAGAAACCTACTTCCTGCTGACCTCTAGGAAGATTACAGGCAGTCCTTGACTTACAACTGTCCGTTTAGTGACCGAAGTTACAACGGCACTGAAAAACGGCTGTTCGTCACACTTATGACCGTCGCAGCATCCTCGTGGTCACGTGATCAAAATTCAGACTTGGCAACTGACTCACATTTATGACGGTCGCAGTGTCCTGGGGTCACGTGATCGCCTTTTAGCGACCTTCGGACAAGCCCACTCAATGGGGAAGCGAGATTCCCTTAACAACCATAATAATAATAATAATAATAATAATAATAATAATAATAATAATAGTAGTAGTAGTAGTAGTAGTAGTAGTAGTAGTAGTAGTAGTAGTAGTAATAGTAATAATAATAATAATAATAATAATAATAATAATAATAATAATAATAATAATAATAATAATATGATGATCATGATGATGATGATGATGATGATGATCATGATGATGATAATAATAATAATAATGTTGGAAGGGACCTTGGAGGTCATCTAGTCCAACCCCCTGTTACTATCTTAACAACTGCAGTGATTCACTTAATTCTGTGCTCGGTTATAGTCATAAGTCAAGGACTACCAGTACAGGTGGTCTGTGACATAGATTACGGTGGATTCTAAAATTTGTGTCGCTAAGCGAGACGGTTGCTAAGTGAATTTTGCCCCGTTTTGTGATCTTCCTTGCAGCTTTTGTTTTGTAAATTACTGCAGTTGTTAAGGGAGGGACACGGTTGTTAAGTGAATCTGCCTTCCCCGTTGACTTTGCTTGTCAAAAGTTTGCAAAAGGGGATCACGTGACACACACACACTGCGGGACACTGCGACCGTCATAAATATGAACCAGTTGTGAAGCTTCTGTATTTTGATCCCTTGACCCTGGGAATGCTGCAACGGTCGTAAGTCTGAAAAACGGTCGTAACTCACCTTTTTCAGTGCCATTGTAACTTTGAACGGTCACTAAACGAACTTTTGCAAGCCGAGGACGGCCTGTAGTGTTCTTCTTGTCCTCGCTAGTTCTCACACACAAAACAGGGATCTTGCAGGTGTAGGAAGATACACCTACACTGAAACCCAGTTTTTGCAACCTGTCGTCTCGATGTCCTTGGGCAGCAACGAAAGAGCCAGGATCCTTACCGGGATTGCAAGTTACTAACTCCCTCTTTCGGGCAGCCAATGAGAAAATAGAACAAAACTGAAAACTGCTCAGATCTTTTGAATTGTGGGTGTGGGTGTTGATTAATGAGGTGACTCCTTGTCGAGGGGCAGGGTCCCCCCTGCGGGCTCAAAACTCTACAGCGTCGGTGGAAGAGACATGTGAGTATTGCCCGATCTTGGAGGAACCCTGTAGGGAGAAGAAGGCTGAGAAGCTTCCGGTGAGTCACCCCAAAACACGGGTGATTTTCAAATTTTCAAAGCTTTGCAAGGCACAGATAGTCCTTGACTTACAATATTCATTTAGTGACCATTCGAAGTTACAAAGGAACTGAAAAAAGTCACTTCTGGATGTTTTTCACACTTACGACTGGCGCGGCATCCTCAAGGTCCCATGATCAAAATTCAGGCCATTGGCAACTGACTCATATTTATGACGGTCGCGGTGTCCCAGGGTTATTTGATTCCCTTTTTGCGACCTTCCGACAAACAAAAGTCAAAAGGGAAGCCAGATTCAGTTAAGGACCGTGTTACTAATTTAACACGCGCAGTGATTCACTTAACAACGGTGGCAAGAAAGGTTGTAAAATGGGGCAGAACTCACTTAACAACTGTCTCATTTAGCGACAGAAATTTCAGCCTGAATTGTGGCCGTAAGTCAGGGGCTACCTGTATCTTCGACAGTGCTGGCAATTTTTGGCAAGGAGAAAATTGGGGAAAGGGAGTTGTGGTTTTCCAACTTTCGCTGACCTGACACTCACGTAAACTAGATGGTTGGCGAAACACTTGAGGTGGCTTTTATACAGATAGTCCTCAACGTATAACCGCAATTGAGCACAAAATTATGGTCATTAAGCTGTTAATGTGACTGTCCCCAGTTTGATGATCTTTTTGGCGTTGGCTGTTAAAGTGAATCCATTGTCTATAAACCCATTTCCATCCAAAAACACTGTAAATTGTGGTGATGTGACCATCTTATGTGGAACAGACATGTGAGAATTGCAGCATTTTGTTAGGAATTCCAGGGTGCAAAAGGTTGACAGAGTTTGAGTGAGTCACCACAAAATCTGGCTGAACTCAGCTGGGCCTGTGTAGTCCAAAGCAGGAGAAGAGAAACTAGATATAATCTTAGTCATAGTTCCCACTGCTGACTCCAGAGCCAAATTGGGCTGACAAATCAAAGTTCCCCGTTGTGGTTTTGTTTCCTGAACTGGGTCCAGGTGCATGTCTCACCTGATCGTGAGTAAGGCACTCTCTGCAATAGAGTGAATTGCAATTTTATTTCATGTGTCTTTACATCTAAGCCAAGTCCCCAGAAAGAGATAATTTACAATGCAGGTAATCCTTGATTTACAACCACAATATGGACAGGAACGTCCGTTGCTAAGCGAGGCCATTGTTAAGGGGATCCCGCCCAATTTTATGACCTTATTGGCTGCAGTCCTTAAGGGAACCAGTTGTTAAGCAAATTGCATAGTTGTTAAGCACATCTGGCTTCCCCCGTTGGCTTTGCTTGTTGGAAGCTGGGACACTGTACAGTATCACTCAAGAGAGTACATTCATAAGTATTTGAGGGGCTGCCACAAAGAAGTGGGGGTCAAGCTATTCTCCAAAGCACCTGAAGGCAGGACAAGAAGCAACGGATGGAAACTAATCAAGGAAAGCAAGCTGGAACTAAGGAGAAACTTCCTAACAGTGAGGACAATTAACCAGTGGAACAACCTGCCATTGGAAGTTGTAGGTGCTTCATCACTGGAAGTTTTTAAGAAGAGACTGGACAGCCAGCTGTTTGAAATGGTATATAGGGTTTCCTGCCTGAGCAGAGGGTTGGACTAGAAGACCTCCAAGGTCCCTTCCATCTGTATTCTGATTCTGATTCATCAGTTTCAAACATTACTGAAGCCCAACATTACCATAGTTTGTAAGCATATAAGTAAGCATAGTTTGTAAGTATATATATATAACGGTCATACAAGTGTATGTACGGGTTCTCTTAATCTTCAGCCCTTGTTTTGATGATGTCTGCAGCTAGTTGACGAAAGCTTAGCAATAAAGAAGGCTATTTGTACATCCCGGAGTTCATTATTTTTTTACTGATTTTAAATGTCTACACCTGGGATTCCAGTATTTAGAGTTATCAAATATAGATAGATAGATAGATAGATAGATAGATAGATAGATAGATAGATAGATAGATAGATAGATAGATAGATAGATAGATAGATAGATAGATAGATAGATAGATAGATAGAGAGATAGAGAGATAGAGAGATAGAGAGATGAGAGATGAGAGAGAAGGAAAGATGATAGATGATGATAGATAGATAGATAGATAGATAGATAGATAGATAGATAGATAGATAGATAGATAGATAGATAGATAGATAGATAGATAGATAGATAGATAGATAGATAGATAGATAGATAGATAGATTGGTTGATAGGTTGATAGGTTGATAGGTTGATAGGTTGATAGGTAGATATAGATGGATGGATGGATGGATGGATGGATAGATAGATAGATAGATAGATAGATAGATAGATAGATAGATAGATAGATAGATAGATAGATAGATAGATAGATAGATAGATAGATAGATAAGATAGATTAGGATAGATAGATAGATAGATAGATAGATAGATAGATAGATAGATAGATAGATAGATAGATAGATAGATAGATAGATAGATGAGAGATGAGAGAGAGAGAAGGAAAGATGATAGATAAATGATAGATGATGATAGATAGATAGATAGATAGATATAGATGAGAGAAGGAAAGATGATAGATAAATGATAGATGATGATAGATAGATAGATAGATAGATATAGATGAGAGATGAGAGAGAGAGAGAGAGAAGGAAAGATGATAGATAAATGATAGATGATAGATGATGATAGATATAGAGAGATGAGAGAGAGAAGGAAAGATGATAAATGATAGATGATGATGATAGATAGATAGATAGAGATAGATAGATAGATAGATAGATAGATAGATAGATAGATAGATAGGTAGGTAGGTAGGTAGGTAGGTAGGTAGGTAGGTTGATAGGTAGGTTGATAGGTAGGTTGACAGGTAGATAGATATAGATGGATGGATGGATGGATGGATAGGATAAATAATAGATTTTTTATATATATGTAGAGAGAGAGAGATAATAAGCAGAAAAGACTACCTATAATCAAACCATTAGCACTGATTTATGGCTGAGTTTACTCAGGCAAGATCTCTGGGTGCCATTAGACCCCCTTTCCCCCAGAATGCAAGACAGAGGGCCCCCTGTCCCTTTCTCAGATGAGACGGTCATGGAAACATCCATCTGCTGCTCCTGATGGACCTTTGGATGTCCTCCCCGTTTCTTTGCTCGCCCGACATTTTTCTTACCTCTCCTCTTTCTGTTTCCCGCAGGTACTACAGTCCAGAGGGGGAGACGGATCCGAGAAGCACGTGCCTCCCTTGCCTGGCTGCCCCCAGAGGGGTGCCCGGATGTCAAGGTGAGAGCAAAACAGGGGAGGGGGCTGTCCGTCCATTCGAACGAGGGCTTGTCCGTGCCCTGAGCACATGAAGCTCCGCGGGACGTCATCACTCTGCGCCATCAAAATTAGCCCTTTCAAGTATACATGGCCCTCAGCCGCAACTGAGCCCCATTTTACGGACCTTCTTGCCACGGTCGCTAAGCGAGTAACTGCAGTTGTTAAGTAAGCCACACGGTCGTTAAAGGAAGCTGGCTTCTCCATTGACTTTGCTCGTCAGGTGGTCACCAAAGGGGGTCAGGTGACGCTACGACACGGCAACTGTCAATAAATATGCACCAGTTGCCAAGCGTCCGAATTTGGATCACGTGCCAACGGTCGTAAGTGTGAGAAACTCTCATAAGTCACTTTTTCCAGTACAGTTGTGACTTCAAACGGTCAGTAAATGAATAGTTGTAAGTCAAGGACTACCGAACTCTGAGGCTCACCCGAAACAGTTTGAGTCTGCAATATAGATAGTAGTTTAATGCAGGGGTCTGCAACCTTGACAACTTGAAGACTTGTGGACTTCAGCTCCCAGAATTCCTCAGCCAGCTATGCTGGCTGAGGAATTCTGGGAGCTGAAGTCCACAAGTCTTCAAGTTGTCAAGGTTACAGGCCCACTAGCTGAGGAATTCTGGGAGCTGAAGTCCACAAGTCTTCAAGTTGTCAAGGTTACAGGCCCGCTAGCTGAGGAATTCTGGGAGCTGAAGTCCACAAGTCTTCAAGTTGTCAAGGTTACAGGCCCGCTGGCTGAGGAATTCTGGGAGCTGAAGTCCACAAGTCTTCAAGTTGTCAAGGTTACAGGCACGCCGGCTGAGGAATTCTGGGAGCTGAAGTCCACAAGTCTTAAAGTTGTCAAGGTTACAGGCACGCCGGCTGAGGAATTCTGGGAGCTGAAGTCCACAAGTCTTCAAGTTGTCAAGGTTACAGGCCTGCCGGCTGAGGAATTCTGGGAGCTGAAGTCCACAAGTCTTCAAGTTGTCAAGGTTACAGGCCCGCCGGCTGAGGAATTCTGGGAGCTGAAGTCCACAAGTCTTCAAGTTGTCAAGGTTACAGGCCCGCCGGCTGAGGAATTCTGGGAGCTGAAGTCCACAAGTCTTAAAGTTGTCAAGGTGGCAGACCCCTGGTTTATTTCTCCATCTCTCATCTAAATTTGGGGCAAACGTGATTATCGGGATAATTCTGAAGTGCACAAAATGTCTTTAAAACAGCAGCTCGGCTGAACAAGCAAACTCTATTGTGCCTCCTTGGAATCAAACTTAAGTTTATTTTAGTTTTGCAATGGAACTTTCCTTCCTGCCGGCGATGTTCACAACTGGGAATAGCCAGAACGAAAGGATTAATATATATATTTCAATCAATATAGCTTCGCTGAGTCGTACTGAGCTTCTGAAGACCAAATAGGTTGAGAAATCCCACAGATAAGGGTTTGAAAATAAAAGGAGTCCTCAACTTACAACAGTTCATTTAGTGACCATTCAAAGCTACACCACTGAAAAAAATGACGACTGTTTTTCACACTTATGACCGTTGCAGCGTCCCCACGGTCACGTAATCAAAATTACGGGGTAATTTTGGAAATTAATCAAGGAGAGAAGCAACCTAGAACTAAGGAGAAACTTCCTGACAGCGAGAACAATTATCCAGTGGAACAACCTGCCTCCAGAAGCGGTGAATGCTCCAACACTGGAAGTTTTTAAGAAGAGACTGGACAGCCATTTGTCTGAAATGCTATAGGGTTTCCTGCCTGAGCAGGGGGGTGGACTAGATGACCTCCAAGGTCCCTTCCAACTTTTTATTATTATTATTATTATTATTATTATTATTATTATTATTATTATTATTATTATTATTATTATTATTATTATTATTAAAATTCAGATGCTTGGCAACTGACTCGTATTTATGACGGTGGCAGCTCTCTTTTTGTGACCTGAGTAGCAAAATCCACGGGGAAGCCAGATTCAGTTAACAACCTTGTTACTGTTAACTTAACAACTGCACGGTTGTAAGTCGACTGTACGTAATTAAGACTGGACATAGAAGTTACTTCTGGGAAAGCCACTTAGCAGCCACGTTCCTAACTTAACAACTGCAGCGATTTCGCTTAACAATTGCGGCAAGAAAGGTCGTAAAATGGGGCAAAACTCACTTAGCAACAGACATTTCGCACTTGGTTGTGGCCATATGTCGAGAACTACCTGTATTTAGATGGATTTTCTTTTTAATTCTTTCCCCATTTTCATCAAGCAGGCCTCAGGATTTTCCTTTCCTCCCATCTGCCTTTCGGAAAGTTAATCACCGGGATTTCATCATTGTTTTTTTTCCTATCACCGAATCCAATCTTAATCCTTTCTAGTCAGTTTCTCAGAGACTGGATAAAATTCCCCCATTTACATAACTGGGAGCACCTTTTCCAAGAAACATCCCTGCCACTGAATGAGCTGGTCCCAATACAGTTAAGTCCTCGGCTTAAGGCCACAAGCGAGCCCAAAATTTCTGCTGCTAAGTGAGACAATTTTTAAGTGAGTTTTGCCCCGTTTTACGGTCTTTCTTGCCACAGTTTGTTAAGTGAATCACTGCACTTGTGAAGTTAGCAACCCGGTTGTTAAGTGAATCTGGCTTTCCCCATTGACTTTGCTAGTCAGAAGATCGCAAAAGGGGATCCCGTGATCCTGGGACGCTGCGACCGTCATAAATACGAGTCAGTTGCCAAGTGTCTGCATTTTGATAACCTGACCATATGGGAATGATTCTGCAGCGGTCATAAGTGTAAAAAATGGTCCTAAGTCACTTTTTCCAGTGCCGTTGTAACTTTGAATGTTCACTAAATGAACTGTTGTAAGTCAAGGACTACCTGTATTTTGTTTTGTTTTTTTAATATAAGTATATATATTTTTTGTTCAAGACAAGGCTAAAATGCAAAGTACAAAACTCAAAAAAAAAATAAAGAAAAAACCTAAAAAGGAAAAAAAATACAAAACAATCAAAACATTTTAAAAGGTGCATCAAAAAACCCCAACACATATAATAATAATGATGATGATGATGATGATGACAACAACAATAATAATAATAATAAAGTTGGAAGGGTATACAGATATGCAGATATTATCCCCTCTAGTTGAATACTGATTAATTATTATTACAATATTAGTTGCCATATTTTGGCTAGGTCAGGGTTAGGCAACCTTGGCTCTTTTATGACTCATGGACTTCAATTCCCAGAATTCCTGAGCCAGCCATGCTGAGGAGAAATGGAGAGGTTTCCAAGCTGAGCCATGCTGGTTCAGGAATTCTGGGAGTTGAAGTCCACAAGTCATCAAGGGGGCCATAGTTCCCCCATGCTGGCTGAGGAATTCTGGGAGTTGAAGTCCCCGAGTCATGAAGGGGCCAAAGTTTCCCCCATGCTGGCTGAGGAATTCTGGGAGTTGAATTCCACGAGTCATGAAGGGGCCAAAGTTCCCCCCATGCTGGCTGAGGAATTCTGGGAGTTGAAGTCCACAAGTCATGAAGGGGCCATAGTTCCCCCATGCTGGCTCAGGAATTCTGGGAGTTGAAGTCCACAAGTCATGAAGGGGGCCAAAGTTCCCCCATGCTGGTTCAGGAATTCTGGGAGTTGAAGTCCACGAATCATAAAAGAGCCAAGGTTGTCTACCCCTGGGCTAGGGGAAATGTCGAAAGAACCCACCGGAAAGCATTCCAGGGATTTCAAGGAAGGGGAGATGTGGCAGCAGGTCGTGGGAACATGTCAAGACAGGGAGTGGCGCATGGATGTCCGGCCACATTCTGCCCCTGGCCTTGTCTCTTCTTGGTTTTCCAGCGATCGTTTCCAGATGTTGCCGTTGTCTCCACGCATTTTCATTCTCCCCTTCGCAAAGAATCGAAAGATATCACAGGCAGTCCTCGACTTAACGACGGGCACCCAATGAACGGTCGTAAGCTGAGGACTGCCTGCATTCCCTGCACCCATTGGTGACCCATCCACGGTGAGGTCTTCTCGCTGACCTCTTCCACTCTTCTTCTCCCGAAGGCTCCAGAAAACGTCCCGCCCGCCTGAGCCGAAACGCCGAGGCCCCTCCCGGACGAGGCGAGAAAACGGCGCAGAACGGCACCCGGGACGGGAAGCCGGACGACAGCGCCACGCAATACGCCGTGCTGGCCATCGTCCCGGTCTTCTGCATTATGGGCTTACTGGGCATCCTCTTCTGCAATCTGCTGATGAAAAAGGGGTACCACTGCACGGCCCAGAAGGAGACGGATGAGGAGGCCGCCAAATCGGACAGAACCGGTGAGGGGGGATACCGCTCGTGTGGCGTGCGAGCTCTTTTCTTGGCAGCCCTGGCAACGCTGGAGAGGTCTCTCGCCGTCCTTCGGCGCTCTGCACGTGCTTTCCAGCAGTGACCTCTCATCGTTGGCGCGAGGTCGACTTGTGAGGGGCTTAGACCCTCCCAAGCTGGGTCTCGCCATTCTAGATATCTAGAACCATAGAGTGCTAGGGCTGGAAGGGACCTTGGAGGTCTTCTAGTCCAAACCCTTGATCAAGGCAGGAGACCTTAGACCAGGAGTGTCCAACTTGGGCGACTTTTAAGACTTGTGGACTTCAACTCCCAGAATTCTTCAGCCAGCCATGCTGGCTGGCTGAAGAATTCTGGGAATTGAAGTCCACAAGTCTTAAAGTGGCCACATTTGGACGAGATAATGCCTAATTATCAGAGATAGAGCCATAGCTGGCTGAGGAATAGATAAGAACATAGCTGGCTGGGGAATTCTGGGAGTTGGAAGTCCACAGGTCCTAAAATTGCTGAAGTTGGACATCTCTGCCTTGTGTCATAGACATGAGCTTTTTATTTTTCCTACCTAGATACAGAACTGGGTCGTTCTCCCTGCTGAATTTCATGATAGGCATCAACTGCCCACTGCAGAAATCCCTGGGTTGAAGTTGCAATCTCGCTGAATCTAAAAATTCACCTTTATTTCCCCATCGTGCTGTATCGTGTGAGCAGCAAAGACCGACGGCTTTGCTGAATGGCCACTGAGCAAAACTAGTAATGCCACAAAACTGTTGGGTATCTTTTGAGGATTCAGACATGAGTGGCGCCTGAGGCTTTGCAGAGCCACAACTGACCCTGTGGAACCGCAGGCTCAGCTCTAGGTTAACTCTCCCTGGCTAACTTCACTCCAGATGTCCAGTTTCTGAAACCGATTGGTACCGGACAAGAAATGGATGCAGCGATAGCGCCATCTCCTGTCTCTGAGATGCAATATCAGTAGTCCTTGACTTACAATCATCTGTTTAGTGACCGTTCGAGGTTAGAACAGCACCAAATAAAATGGCGCTCAGGCCTAAGGCAGAACTAGAAGTCAATGTCTCCTAGTGATTGGCTCAAAGTCACCCAGCCGGCTGTCATGTCTAAAGCAGAACTAGAACTCACTGTCGCCTGGTGATTGGCCCAAAGTCACCCACCCAGCTTTTGTGTCTAAGGCAGGACTAGAACTCTCCGTCTCCTGGTGATAGGCCCAAAGTCACCCACCCAGCTTTTGTGTCTAAGGCGGGACTAGAACTCTCCATCTCCTGGTGATAGGCCCAAAGTCACCCACCCAGCTTTTGTGTCTAAGGCGGGACTAGAACTCTCCGTCACCTGGTGATTGGCCCAAAGTCGCCCACCCAGCTTTTGTGTCTAAGGCGGGACTAGAACTCTCCGTCTCCTGGTGATAGGCCCAAAGTCACCCACCCAGCTTTTGTGTCTAAGGCGGGACTAGAACTCTCCGTCACCTGGTGATTGGCCCAAAGTCACCCACCCAGCTTTTGTGTCTAAGGCGGGACTAGAACTCTCCGTCTCCTGGTGATTGGCCCAAAGTCACCCCCAGCTTTTGTGTCTAAGGCGGGACTAGAACTCTCCGTCACCTGGTGATTGGCCCAAAGTCGCCCACCCAGCTTTTGTGTCTAAGGCGGGACTAGAACTCTCCGTCTCCTGGTGATAGGCCCAAAGTCACCCACCCAGCTTTTGTGTCTAAGGCGGGACTAGAACTCTCCGTCACCTGGTGATTGGCCCAAAGTCACCCACCCAGCTTTTGTGTCTAAGGCGGGACTAGAACTCTCCGTCTCCTGGTGATTGGCCCAAAGTCACCCACCCAGCTTTTGTGTCTAAGGCGGGACTAGAACTCTCCGTCTCCTGGTGATTGGCCCAAAGTCACCCACCCAGCTTTTGTGTCTAAGGCGGGACTAGAACTCTCCGTCACCTGGTGATTGGCCCAAAGTCGCCCACCCAGCTTTTGTGTCTAAGGCGGGACTAGAACTCTCCGTCTCCTGGTGATTGGCCCAGCGTCACCCAATTGGCTTTCATGCCTAGATTGGGATTAGAACTCATAGTCTCTTGGTTCCTAGCCTGATGCCTTCACCACTAGACCAAACTAGTTTTCAAAAATCGGGGCTCTAACTGTGAACTTCATTTTTTAGGGAACAGTTCGGGCTATAAGACTGAAGACCTTAACGAGGACACCATCGGGGTGCTGGTGCGGCTGATCACTGAGAAAAAAGGTGAGGGCTCTTTTCGGAGAAAAGCTTCCCTGTCCTTTCCACCAGATCTAGGGTGCGTTTGTGAGTCCTGTTAATGTTGTCTGCCGCTCTTTAGGAGGGCCAGTTCATAGCATTGGTTTCAAGGAATAATTGCTGCTGGGGAGGAAAGCTATGGCAAATCTAGACAGCATACTAAAAAGCAGAGACATCACCCTGCCAACAAAAGTGCGTATAGTCAAGGCCATGGTTTTCCCAGTTGCAATGTATGGCTGTGAAAGTTGGACCATAAGAAAGGCTGAGCGCCAAAGAATGGAGGCCTTTGAACTATGGTGCTGGAGAAGACTCCTGCGAGTCCCCTGGACTGCAAGGCGATCCAACCGGTCAGTCCTAGAGGAGATCAACCCTGACTGCTCTTCAGAAGGCCAGATCCTGAAGTGGAAACTCAAGTACTTTGGCCACCTAATGAGAAGGAAGGACTCACTGGAGAAGAGCCTGATGCTGGGAAAGATGGAGGGCAAGAGAAGAAGGGGACGACAGAGAAGGAGGTGGCTGGAGGGAGTCACTGAAGCAGGAGGTGTGAACTTAAAGGGACTCCAGAAGATGGTAGAGGACAGGAAGGCCTGGAGGAACGTTGTCCATGGGGTCGCGATGGGTCGGACACCACTTCGCAAGTAACAACAACAACCAGCCTTTTGAGAACAAGGGTTGAGGAGACCCCAGACCCACAACAGATACGAATGCTCTGCCTTGTTTGTAGCGTTGGACTGGGTGCCGAGTAACTGACCCTTTCTGCTTTTGCATCACAAGTAGCGTGTGTGTGTGTGTGTGTCTGTCTGTCTGTCTGTGTACAGGTAGTCCTCAACATATGACCACAATTGAGCCCAAAATTTATGTTGCTGAGAAATTTGTTAAGTGAGTTTCGCCCCATTTTACAACTTTTCTCGTACACATTTGTTAAGCGATTCGACTGCAGTTTAGTTAAATGAGTGACCCGGTTGTTAAGTGAATCTGGCTTCCCCCGTTGGCTTTGCTCGTCAGGTCACAAAAGGGGATCACGTGACCCCTGGGACACTGCGACCGTCACAAATGTGAGTTGTCAAGCGTCTGAAGGTAAATCACGTGACCCTGGGGATGCTGCTACCGTCGTAAGTGTGAAAAACGACCGTAAGCCCCCTTTTTCAGTGCCGTTGTAACTTCGAATGGTCACTAAATGAACTGCTGTAAGTCGACCTGTATGTGAAGAAAGCATAGAGGGAAGCTGCAACCGTGTGACTGAAGCCGCCTCAAGGGATCAAAATTCAGACACTTGGCAACTGGGATGTATTGCACTGTCCCGGGATCGTGTGATCCCCTTTTGCGACCTTCCCAGCCAGACTCACTTAACAACTGCAGTGATTCGCTTAACAAACAATGTAAATTGCATTAATAATAATAATGATGATGATGATGAAGATGCACTGAAATTAGTATATCAGGAAGGCTTACTGACTACTGGAGAGACCAAACTGGCCTACAAGAAAGATCAAATGAAGAACAGAATAGAGGCATGGGAAGACAAAGCACTACATGGCCAGTACATTAAAAAAATAGCTGGGAAAGCAGATAATAACAAGACCTGGCAATGGTTAAGAGCAGGAAAGTTAAAAGAAAGAGACTGAGGGACTAATAATTCTGGCTGCACAAGACCAAGCCTTAAGGACAAACGCATACAAAGTCAAAATGGAGAAGACAGCAACAGACAGTAAGTGCCGCCTATGCAAAGAAGCTGAAGAAACAGGGGACCACCTGGTAAGCTGCTGCAAGAAGATCGCACAGACTCACTACAAGCAGCGGCATGACAAAGTAGCAACAATGGTGCATTGGAAGATCTGCAAGAAATATCATTTGCCTGTAAGTAATAACTGGTGGGACCATAAAATAGAGAAAGTCATAGAAAATGATAAGGTTAAACTGCTCTGGGACTTCAGAATTCAAACAGACAAGCACCTGCAACATAACACCCCGGACTTAACAATTGTCGATAAGAAAGACCAAAAAGTCTGGATGGTGGACGTGGCAGTGCCTGGAGACAGCAGAATAGACGAGAAAGAACTGGAGAAGATCACAAAATACAAAGACCTACAAATAGAAATAGAAAGACTGTGGCAAAGGCAAGCAAGGGTGGTACCAATAGTAATAGGCGCCTTGGGTGCAATCCCCAAACAGCTGGAGCACCACTTGAACACCATCATCGGCATTGACAAATTCGCCATTAGTCAGTTGCAAAAGGCGGCCTTACTAAGAACTGCTTCCATCCTGCGACGAGATCTGTAATACCATCAAACACCCATATCTGCCTATCCCAGGTCCTTGGTAAGGACTCGATAGGTAGACAAAAATGCCAAATCCAGTCTGAACATCTGGCTGACTGTGCGATGATCAATAATAATAATAAAAGTTGGAAGGGACCTTGGAGGTCATCTAGTCCAACCCCCTGCTCAGGCAGGAAACCCTATACCGTTTCAGACAAATGGGTGTCCAGCCTCTTCCAGTGTTGGAGCAATCACAGCTTCTGGAGGCAGGTTGTAAAATGGAGCGCAACCCACTTCAAACTGCCTTGCTTATTAGCAGTGGAAATTTTGGGCTCAGGTGTCGTCGTAAGTCGAGGACTTCCTGTTTATGTTAGCATTCCAGCAGGATATTTGGAAGAGCCATAAGAGAAAAATAAAGGTAGCTTCAGGTTGAGCTCAGCCCCTTAAAAACTGTCCTTGGGAGGTTTTCTGGGCGCATCATGGATTTTGTTCACCATTGCGAACATTCCAGGTTATATGTGTGTGTGCATTTGTGTATGTGTGTGTGTGTGCAGATTTGCAATGGATGCCCCACCGAAGCGCCGGATGGTTTAAGCCGCCCTCCAGAAATCTGATTTTTTTTCTTTACGGTGCAACGGAGATGTCATGACTTTCCTCGCCCATTTTCATTTCCTTGGTACTGTCGTGGAAAAACCCAATGGAAAAGACAAGAGACAGCAACACAAAACAATCATTCTTACTTTAAGATTCAGAGGTTTATTTTGCTAATGATTTGGAACATAGCAAGCCTAATAACACAACATCACTTACATCAATAACCCATTGCAATGAGGACCATGTGGCATAGCAGATTCCAAAAGGACAGCTATAGGCCAATGGCAAATCAATCAGGTCCAGACCCAACTCTTTATACCCTTTCCCGTTCTAAGACTGTAGTCAGATGGTCCGCTGACTTTTGCTGACTTTTGCTGACTTTTTACTGACCTTCTGCTGAACATAACTTTCCACATATACCCGTGTACATTGGAACCCGCGTCCATCAGCTACTTTCAGTTCCCCTTTTCCCACGGTTACCATACTCATGTTCCAAATATACACAGAACTACCGACTTTGCAATTTCATATTGCACAAAGCTCAGCAGGTTACAAATAGTACGTCCGTATTGTGAAAACAACATAGAGTTCAAGTGAAAGCTTTGTTTTAAATCACTACTGTGGGGCCTATCTCAGGTTTGCTCCAACCTCATCTTGTTATATGAGGAGGGGGCTATATTTTCATCTCCCACAGTACCATTGTTAAAAAAACCTGATTTCCCCCAAATTTCTTGCCCGCAGAAAACGCAGCCGTCCTGGAAGAGATGCTGAAGGAATACCACAGCACGCAACTCACCCAGCCGATTTACAAGCCTGTGAACAAGTAGGTGACCCACTTCCCTCCTATCTGGGGCAAAAATCTCCTGTTCTTTTTTTTTTGCAGACTTTCTGCTCCACAAAGTTGAAGGTTTTTAACAGGAAGGCTGAGCTGGAAGAGACTTTTATCACAAAGATTTGGGGGCAATTTTAGCCAGTTTGGCTAGCGGTTAAGGTGCTGGCCTAGAAACCCGGAGATCGTGAGTTCTAGTCCTTGTCTTAAGCGTGAAAAGCAGCTGGGTGACTTTGGGCCAATCACCAGGAGGCGGTGAGTTCTAGTCTCGCCTTGAGCATGGAAGCTGGCTGGGTGACTTTGGGCCAATCACCAGGAGGCGGTGAGTTCTAGTCCTGCCTTAGGCATGAAAGCCAGCTGGGTGACTTTGGGCCAATCACCAGGAGGCGGTGAGTTCTAGTCTCGCCTTGGACATGAAAGGCAGCTGGGTGACTTTGGGCCAATCACCAGGAGGCGGTGAATTCTAGTCCTGCCTTAGGCATGACAGCCAGCTGGGTGACTTGGGGCCAATCACCAGGAGGCGGTGAGTTCTAGTCCTGCCTTAGGCATGACAGCCGGCTGGGTGACTTTGGGCCAATCACCAGGAGGCGGTGAGTTCTAGTCCTGCCTTAGGCACGAAAGGCAGCTGGGTGACCTTCAGCCAGTCTCTGTCAGCCCAATGCACCTGACAGTGTTGTTGTGCTGATGAAAACAGGAAAGAATATTTGCCACCTTGAATTATTTCTAAAGATAATAAAGGCAGGATAAAAATCTAATAAATAAATAATGTATTATACATTATATATATATAAGAGTTATTATATATAGTGGCTCCCTATTAGCAGAAGACGGAAAGCTTCTTTTTCTGCTGTTCGGGGTCTGGTGGATTGTGCAAATCACAGCCTTGTAGGGGGTGGGGGGTGTCCAGGCGGGGGTCAAAAGGCACCATGGTGGCTGCCGTGATGCCCTCCAAACCTTCACCCTTTTTTTATGCCTGTCCCAAGCACCATTTTACGACTTTTGAACCCGTGGATCTTCTTAACGGGCTTATTTCTGGGGCAAGCTGGTTTCCCTGGTGGCGCCGTGGTGAGAATGTGGTATTGCAGGCAAACTCTGCCTCCCCACAGCCGGCAGTTCGATCCTGACCGGCTCAAGGTTGACTCAGCATTACATCCTTCTCGAGGTCGCTAAAATGAGAGCCCGGATTGTTGGGGGCAAATATGCAGACTCTGTAAACCGCTTAGAGAGAGCTGGAAAGCACTAGAAAGCGGTATATAAGTCTAAGGGCTGTTGCTATTCCCTGAATTTTTTATTGAATCATCAAACAGGAATTTGAACCCCAGTTTTCCCAGCTCAGGAAATCTGATTCCTCGACCGCCTTCCCTGAACACTGTATATCCCATCCTTCTGGGCCCAGGGTTAAGGATGATGGGCTTTGAAAGCCAACCAACCCGAGCCAATTGAGCTCCTGCTAAGACCATCCTAGCCAGTCTCCGATTGCCCCTTTTCTCTTGTCACCCCAAATGACGGTCGTTTCTTCCCCCACCCTGCCCAGGTTGCACCTCCTGCCCCAGATCCCCCACATTTGCCAGCATCAGCACCACCTCCACACCGTCCAGGGCCTGGCCGTGCGCTCGGGCCCCACCTGCAGCCGCTGCAGCCAGAAGAAGTGGCCGGAGACGCTACGGTCCACCGAGGCCGTGTCCACGACTGTCCTGCCTGGCAGCCACGCCCTGAAACCCCCCCGGCCGGGGGAGATCACCATCCTCTCCGTGGGCAGGTAAGGCCTAAGGTGCACCTTTGAACGTCTTGCCAGGCCAGTGTAGGATTCAGCCTCCTCTGGGCTGTTTATTTAAAAAAAAAAAAAAAAAACCCACATGTTTCTAGTCCTTAAGAAGTCAAACTTTGTGTACCATGCTTAGAAGGAGGAACAAGAGAAATAGGATAGAGGTATTCCTCGACTAACAACCCCAGTTGAGCTCATAATTTTTGTTGCTACGTGAGACAGTTTTTAACTGAATTTTGCCCCATTTTTACGTCCTTTCTTGCCACCGTTGTTAAGTGGATCGCTGTGATTATGAGGTTATTAACATGGTTGTTAAGTGAATCTAGTTTCCCCACTGACTTTGCTGGTCAGAAGGTCACAAAAAGGGATCACATGATCCTGGGACCGTCATAAATGTGAACCAGTTGCTAAGCACCCAAATTTTGACTCCGTGACCGTGGGGAGGCTGCAGCGGTCGTAAGCGTGAAAAACGGCCATGTCGCTTTTCTCAATGCCGTGTAAGTTTGAATTGGTCACTAAATGAATCATCGTAAGTCAAGGACTACCTACCTGCACAAGCCAGTAGCCAAGCGTCCACATTTTGATCATGCAACTACTTCTGAAGATGCTGCAATAGTCGTAAGTGCGAGGACTGGATAGAAGTTGGTTTTTTTCAGTACCATTGTAACTTCAAACAGTCACTAAATGAATCATTAAGTCAAGGACTACCTGTGCAAACTGGTAGCATTTTGACCAAGCGACGACTGAGGATGCTGTGACAGTCATAAGTGTGAGGACAGGATATAAGTTGGGGGGTTTTTTCAGTGCCATTGTAACTTCAAACAGTCACTAAATGAATCACTAAATGAATGTCCTGACAGTGAGGACAATTAACCAGTGGAACCACCTGCCTCCAGAAGCGGTGAATGCTCCAACACTGGAAGTTTTTAAGAAGAGACTGGACAGCCATTTGTCTGAAAGGGCATAGGGTTTCCTGCCTGGGCAGGGGGTTGGACTAGATGACCTCCAAGGTCCCTTCCAACTCTATTCTATTCTAAGAGACTGGACAGCCATTTGTCTGAAATGGCATAGGGTTTCCTGCCTGGGCAGGGGGTTGGACTAGATGACCTCCAAGGTCCCTTCCAACTCTATTCTATTCTAAGAGACTGGACAGCCATTTGTCTGAAAGGGCATAGGGTTTCCTGCCTGGGCAGGGGGTTGGACTAGATGACCTCCAAGGTCCCTGCCAACTTTATTATTATTATTATTATTACTACTACTACCTGCAATGGGCAAAAAATTGCAAGATGCCTTCAGCTTGGACGGCCCCCGCGTCCCTTCTCCGTTGTCCGGGTGGCAACTCCTTTCCTTTTTCTCTTAGGTTCCGCGTGGCCCGTATCCCCGAGCAGAGAGCCAACCCCACGGAACTGAAGACCATCTCCGAGGGGGTGGGGGAGGCCGAGCCCAGCAAGCCCCCTCAGCCCTCCCTCGCCCCGGAGCAAACGCTGCTGGCCAGCAATGGGGGGAAACTGAAGCGGCCCACCGGGGCAGAGAGTCAGCAAGAGGTAAGTCGGGGTGGGGGGGGTGTCTCTTCGGCTTCCAAGGGAATCTCAAGGAGAGGGGGAAAGACCCCGAGAGAGAGAGCGAGGAAGCGAGCCAGTCTTGGTTTGCACTACCAGCCAGGAGATTCAGGACTGAGAAAACATCAATAAAAGAGAATATTTGTGGGTCAGGGAGGAACTGTGAGGGTCCTTGGTGCTCTCTGAGTTTGGTGGTTTTTCTTGCAGACGTTTCATGACCCAACTAGGTAACGACATCAGTAGTAGAAGAGAGTGGGGTTTGCGGAGAGGAGGAGGAGGAGGAGGAGGAGGAGAAGGAGAACAATGGGGTTCTTGGTGCTTTCTGAGTTTGGTGGTTTTCTTGCAGGCGTTTCATAACACAACTAGGTAACGTCATCAGTAGTAGAAGAGAGTGGGGTTTGCGGAGAGGAGGAGGAGGAGGAGGAGGAGGATGGGGTCCTTGGTGCTCTCTGAGTTTGGTGGTTTTTCTTGCAGATGTTTCATGACCCAACTAGGTCATGTCATCAGCGATGAGGGTGGAGGTTCGTTCTCCGAGCTTGTGGGTTGGTTTCCAAACGTCTCGTTACCAGGCTAGGTAACAACTTCAGCAGAGTTTAGGGGATGTCGAACCTACAACCAGCTTATGAACTCCTCAGAATCCAAATCAACCGCACAGCCATCCAGAGACAGCACCAACCCTCAACCATCCCGCGCAATCCCCCACTCCCACCAGCAGTTCACCTCCCAATGGCCCTGACCTGATGTGACCTCCCCATCACAAGCCCCTGACTGATCATTCACACCTGGCCCATCACAAGACCCTCGCTTGACACACCTGAAGCCCTTATAAGCAGAGGGACATTGACATCCCCTCAACTCCACTGAAGGGGTTACCTTGCCTGGTTAACGAAACGTTCGGAAACCAACCCACAAGCTCGGAGAACGAACCGCTACACTCATCCTAAACCCGAGCGACAGATATTCACCACTATTGCAAATGTCATCAGTGGTGGAAGGGAGTAGGATTTTGCAGAGAGGAGGAAGAGGAGGACTCTGGGGTCCTGGGTGCCCTCTGAGTTTGGTGGTTTTTCTTTCAGACGTTTCATGACCCAACTAGGGAACATCATCAGTGCTAGAAGGGAGGGGGGTTTTGCAGAGGAGGAAGAAGAGAGGCGGAAGAGGAGGGCCGTGGGGTCCTTGGGGTTTTCTAGTCTTAGTTTTTTTCTTTCAGACGTTTCATGATCCAACTAGGGAACATCATCAGTGCTAGAAGGGAGGGGGGTTTGGAAGGAGGAGGAGGAAGAGGAGGAGGAGGAGAACTGTGGGGTCCTTGGTGTTCTTTGAGGTTGTTTTCTTGCAGACGTTTCATGACCCAAGTATGTAACTTCATCAGTGCCAGAAGGGTGGAGGAAGAAGGAAGGAAAGACTGTGGGGTCCTCAGTGCTCTCTGAGCTTGGCGGTTTTCTTGCAGACGTTTCATGACCCAACCAGGGAACACCATCAGTGCTAGAAGGGAGTGGGCTTTGCTCTCTCTTTACATACAAGTGGCTTGCTTGCAGAGAGTAAACCCTACTACTCCTTCTTGTCCTGACGACGGCCATTTAATTCTCCAATCTCCCCCCTCCCTGGCAGGTTGTCATTTGACTGCCCCCGCTTGGCCGAGAAGAAGGAGCAACACAACATTTGTGGACGCTGCGCGTCAGGAGCGCCTTCCCGCCTGCTGCGCATGGGCTGGGCATGGGCGAAGGTGGCGGCCGGCCGGCTTTTCTCCCTGCTCCTTGGACCCCCGTCTGGGTCGGACTCTGCTGAGGGGGGGGGCAGCTCCAGAGGACCCTCCCTGCTTGCAAAGAGACTTCAAAGGACCAAAGGTTTTGGAGAGGGTAGCCGGAAGAGCCCCTTTGCTTTACGTTTTCCTTTTGCACGGCTCAAGAGGCAGCTCCGTGACGCGCCAGCCAGGCCGGGTAGGACGAGAAAGAAAAAGCCTCTTCTTATTGTGGCCCAGGACTTAGTGGAACTAAGCTGGTGACCGTCTGGACTCCTCCATGTCATTTCCTGGGCAACCCTACGGAGGTCGGTCCCGGTTGCGGGGTTGTTTTTTTTTTTTTCCTGACATGTTTCCTCGTCTTCCTCATTGAGCCACACCCCCTGGGCTTTCCTGAGGGTGTCCCATCCAGCCCCCTAACCCTTTCTGAAATTGTTCAGCATCTGAACACAGCTGTGCTTTAGGAGGATGCTGCTGCCGCTGATGGGCAGTGTGTGCCTGTGGTTGTGCGTGTGATAATACGTACCTTCCTCCACTTGAATGAGGAGGGAAGGCACCTTTGAGTGCATGTGTGTGTATGTGTGTGTGTGTGTGAAGAGAAAGAAAGGGAAGGAAGGAAGGAAGGAAAGGAAGGAAGAAGAAAGAAAGAAAGAAAGAAGAAAGAAAGAAAGAAAGAAAGAAAGAAAGAAAGAAAGAAAGAAAGAAAGAAAGAAAGAGAAAGAGAAAGAAAGAAAGAAAGGTTATAAACTCATCACTTTGGAATGAGAAAGAAAGAAAAAAGAAAGAAAGAAAGAAAGAGAAAGAAAGAAAGAAAAAGAGGAAGAGGTTAGAAACTCATCACTTTGGAATGAGAAAGAAAGAAAGAAAGAAAAAGATAGAAAGAATAAGAAAGAGAAAGAAAGAAAAGAAAGAAAGAAAGAGAAAGAAAGAAAGAAAAAAAGAGAAAAAGAGGAAGAGGTTAGAAATTCATCACTTTGGAATGAGAAAAAGAAAGAGAAAAAGAAAGAAAGAAAGAAAGAAAGAAAGAAAGAAAGAAAGAAAGAAAGAAAGAAAGAAAGAAAGAAAGAAAGAAAAAGAAAACCCCCAAATATATACAGGTAGCCCTTGACTTACAACCGTTCATTTAGTGACCATTTGACCGTTACAACAGCACTGAAAAAAGTGACTTACGACCGTTTTTCAGTTATGATCCTTGCAGCATCCTTCCTGGTCAAAATTCGGAGGCTTGGGCAACTGACTCGTATTTATGACGGTCGCAATGTCCCCGGGTCACGTGATCCCCTTTTGCGACTTTACGACAAGCAAAGCCGATGGGGGAAGCAGATTCCCTTAACAACCGTATTACTAACCGTCATTCCCATCCATGTTTTTTTGGGTTTTCTCGTGATTTTTTTCTCCCTACGTATTATTTATGCGGGCGAAGCAAGGTGGAGGCGCCTGGCCCGCCCTGCACGGTGGGCTCCTCCCCATTTTGTCCCCGGGTTTATTTATTGCCCACCCTTCGTGGTGTGACGCTAAAAGAACGGGCCTTACCGGAAGTTTCGTTTCTATATGTTGATGAATAAAAACCGGAAAACGGATCAAGGTGGTTGCCCCAGCTTTGTCGGGGGGGGGGGGAGCCGAGGGTGGGAGAGAAAGTGTTGAACAGACAACTCTCGCAAGCTCTGCTCACACTCACCCACACTCCTGTCTTGACTACTGCAACGCACTCTGTACATGGGGCTGCCCTTGAAAACTACCCAGAAGCTTCAACTGGTTTAAACTGCAGTGGCCCGTTTTGGTTTTTTGCAAGCCTATTTTTGCACACGTGTCGCCTCCTTTGTGGGAATCTGCGCCGGCTGCCAGTTTGCTTTCGGATCCAGTTCGAGGTGCCGATTGTCACCTTCAAAGCCCTCCCTGGCTTGGGACCAGGTTAGTTGATCCTAGTTAGATCCACCCAATCCAACAGGCTGGGGAGGCAGGGGGAAGTTACGGGGTCCCCTCTCTTGAGGAGGTCCATCTGGTGGGACCCAGGAGGCGGGCCTGCTCCGTGGTGGCTCCCTCCCTGTGGAACATCAACCCTGCGACGAGGAGATTGGCCCCGTACTCTGCGAATGATCGAGTTGGGTGGCCATATAAAATTTCTTAGTAATAAATAAAACAGGAGTTAAGAATTGCCCGGGGATGTCAAAATCGTCCACAGTCCAGCGAGGATCACTTCACAAAACTCAACTTTTAACTGCCTTGAAGTGCCTTAGCTATAATAATAATAATAAAAGTTGGAAGGGACCTTGGGAGGTCATCTAGTCCAACCCCCTGCTCAGGCAGGACTAACCCTATACCATTTCAGACAAATGGCCGTCCAGTCTCTTCTTAAAAACTTCCAGTGTTGGAGCATTCACAGCTTCTGGAGGCAGGTAGTTCCACTGATTAATTGTTCTGTCAGGAAGTTTCTCCTTAGTTCTAGGCTGCTTCTCCTTGATTAGCTGAGTAAATGGCTCCTACCCTATGAGTAACCTGTGAGTGGGTTATACCCAGCGAATCCCGCTGGAAGGGTTTGAGCTTGGACGGGATCCTAGAGGCCATCCAGCCCAACCCCCTGGGGCTCAGGGCAGGAATCTACTGGGTGACATCTGGAGAAGAGCCCACCGGGTTTTGTCCTCAGTGGACCTTCTGCGCAATTAGGACCTTCTTTGGGGGTTGGACTAGAAGACCTTCAAATTCCCTTCCAACTCTTGTTATTTTGTTCAGAACAGCCATTTTCTGTATCCTGCCCTAGAGAAAGGGGGTTGATCACCTGGTGGGACATCTTCTCCAAAGACCACTCTCCTTCTTCCCCACCTGGTCAGCCTTCTCAAGGTTAAATGTGACCAAACACCTGATATTCCTTCTTATTGGTTACTTCCGGCCTCTCTCCGTCCATCGGCAAGTGCGATGTCCAGATTTGGAGCCAAGAAACCAAACCCAATAATAGAACTTCCAATGGTTTGGAAACCTTAATGGCTAACAAAGTCCTTGCTGTGAGCACAGAGGCTCAACCAGGTCAGTTAAAGAAGTCCTGATGTCTGGGTTCACATGACACAAAAGCCGACTGGCTGACTTTGGGCCAATCATTAGGAGACGGTGAGTTCTAGTCTCGCCTGAGACACCAGAGCTGGCTGGGTGACTTTGGGCCAATCACCAGGAGACGGTGAAATGTAGTCTCTTTAGGCATGAAAGGCAGCTGGGTGACTTTGGGCCAATCACCAGGAGACGGTGAGTTCTAGTCTCGCCTGAGACACCAGAGCTGGCTGGGTGACTTTGGGCCAATCACCAGGAGACGGTGAAATGTAGTCTCTTAAGGCAGCTGGGTGACTTTGGGCCAATCACCAGGAGACGGTGAGTTCTAGTCTCGCCTGAGACACGAAAGCCGACTGGCTGACTTTGGGCCAATCACCAGGAGACGGTGAGTTCTAGTCTCGCCTGAGACACCAGAGCTGGCTGGGTGACTTTGGGCCAATCACCAGGAGACAGTGAGTTCTAGTCTCGCCTGAGACACGAAAGCCGACTGGCTGACTTTGGGCCAATCACCAGGAGACGGTGAGTTCTAGTCTCGCCTGAGACACCAGAGCTGGCTGGGTGACTTTGGGCCAATCACCAGGAGACGGTGAAATGTAGTCTCTTTAGGCATGAAAGGCAGCTGGGTGACTTTGGGCCAATCACCAGGAGACGGTGAGTTCTAGTCTCGCCTGAGACACGAAAGCCGACTGGCTGACTTTGGGCCAATCACCAGGAGACGGTGAGTTCTAGTCTCGCCTGAGACACCAGAGCTGGCTGGCTGACTTTGGGCCAATCACCAGGAGACGCTGAGTTCTAGTCTCGCCTGAGACACCAGAGCCGGCTGGGTGACTTTGGGCCAATCACCAGGAGACGCTGAGTTCTAGTCTCGCCTGAGACACGAAAGCTGGCTGGGTGACTTTGGGCCAATCACTAGGAGACGGTGAAATGTAGTCTCTTTAGGCATGAAAGGCAGCTGGGTGACTTTGGGCCAATCACCAGGAGACACTGAGTTCTAGTCCCGCCTTAGGCACATTTCACACTCGAGACAGTGGGAGATGCTGCTGCAGAGAATGTATCCATTTGGCTTTAAAACGCCCAAGGAAATGCTTGCAAGTGAGGAGAACTAGCAAAGGGTCAGCACCCCTACTTCCCAATTCTGTTCTAGGCTGCTGCTTCTCAACCTTGGCCATGTTTAGCTGGGTGGACTACGACTCCCAGGATTCTGGGAGTTGAAGTCCACCGGTCTTCACGTTGCCACGGTTGAGAAGCAACTAATGCAAAGGGACACACCAATATAAAAGAATGGCATTTTACCGAACATTTAATTCCTCCAGTTGCTCTTTTATTACTATTATGATTATTTGGAAGGCGGATCTGAAGGCCTCCATGGCTGGTCCTGGGAAATGCCTCGGTTGAGCTGCACGCAAACCGTCTACTCCAAGGTCCCTCCCAGCTTTATTCCTATTCTTTCTTTTTTTCTTTTCTTTTCTATATTTTTATTCTATTCTATATTTCTATTCTATTCTTTTCTATTCAATTCCATATTTTGTATTCTATTCTATTCTATATTTTCTATTTTCCTATTTTATTCTATATTTCTATTCTATTCTGTTCTATTTTATTCTATATTTCTATTCTATTCCTATTCCTATTTTTTTTTCTTTTCTATTCTATATTTCTATTCTATTCTGTATTTCTATTCTGCTCTGTTGTTCTGTTCTGTTCTATTCTATTCTTCATTCATTCAATTCTACTCTATTCTATTCTTCTATTCTGTATTTGTATTCTATTCTATTCCTATATTTCTATTGTTTTTATTCTATTTCTATTCTATATTTCTTTTCTATTCTATTCTATTCTATTCTATTCTATTCTATTCTATTCTATTCCATTCCATGTTTTCTATTCTATTCTATTCTATTCTATTTTATTCTATTCTATTCTATTCTATTCTAATTCTAATTCTATTCCTATTCTACTCTACTCTATTTTGGATGTGGTTGCCTGATCTGGAGCAACATCTCCCAGTTTAGACAAACTCCTTTTCTAAGATAAAGTCACAAATAGCCTGGGGCCAAAATGAAGCATGACTCTCCCTGTGGCTCCATCACTGCGAAGAAGAAACGTCCACACACTTGTGTTCTTTTAACACCTGGGAGGCTAAAATGCCCTGAAGGAAAGAGGGTGATGAAATTCACATGAGAATCAAGAGAAACAGATTCCACTGCTAAGTGCACTAGCTGGAGGGATCCAGCAGAGGGCGCTCTGCCACAAGGAAAGTCCAGGGCTGGGCATAGGGAGGAAAGGAAAGGAGGGGGGGGAGAGAGATTGGAGTACAAAGTCCTTGACATACAACAATTCGTTTAGTGACCAAAGCTACAAGTGCATGGAAGAAAGTGACTTATGACCGTTTTTCACACTTACGACCGTTGCAGCATCCCCCCCCCCCATGGTCATATGATTGAAATTTGGATGTTTGGCAACTGACTCGTATTTACAACGGCTGCAGTGTCCCGGGGTCAACCTTCTGACAAGCAGTCAATGGGAAAGCTGGATTCACTTAATGACCGCATGATTCACTTAACGACTGCAGCGATTCGCTTGACCTCGGCAAAAAAAAAAATAATAATGGCCAAATCGGGCACAACTCACTTTTAACAACCGCCTTCTTTAGCAGCAGAAATTATCCCAATTGGGAGGGTCGTAAACCGAGGACCACCTGTATATATCTCTCCCTCTCTACGTCTATCCCTGAATTTCTTCCCCCTCCATTATAAAAAAAACCCCAAGTGCCAAACACCAAGATAGACTAAAAACTGGCATTTTATTTATTTTTATTTTTAAATAGACTTTTGACACAGTCGCAGAGTTTTGAAAATGGCGGAGCTTCCCTTTGATTGACGACAAACGATAAGAAAATTGTGGGAAGGCGATTTCTCAAACCCCACACTTTGTGTTTTGAAAAGTCAGCAGCTCTCCACAGTTCGTGGGGTTTTCTGTGGAAAATCCACCGACTTCTGCCTTTTTCAAGGTATCCCACTGCTACCACCAGCCCCTCCACCTTCTCTTTGCCATGAGCTACAGGTGGTCTTTGACTTACAATCATTCACTTAGTGACGGTTTGAAGTGGTAATGGCATTAAAAAATGTGACTTATGGCCATTTTTCACACTTAGGACTGTTGCAGCACCCCCCAGGGTCACGTGATCAGAATTTTGATTCCTGGCAACTGATTCCTATTTGTGACGGCCGCAGTGTGCTGTGATCCCCTTTGGCGGCCTTCTGACAAGCAAAGTCAAAGGGGGAAGCCGGATTCACTTAACAACTGCGTGATTCACTTAACAACGGTGGCCAGGAAGGTGGCAAAATGGGAGCAAAACTCACTTAACAATCTGTCTTGCTTAGCGGCATAAATTCGAGGGGCTCAATTGTGTCCGTAAGTTGAAGACTACATGTAGGTTGAAAGTTTTGAATCCCGTAAGCAAAAATGTCCATTCTCTTTGAAAGCAGACACTTGAAATCAAGACTCAAGATCTTGGTGGTTGTTTTTTTTAATATTTCTTTTTTTTGGAAATATTTTTAATAGTTATCGAATGTTCTACAATCTTACAGTAAATATCGTACAGTTACAAACTCTTGGCTTTAAATCTGTCCGGAGAGATCACTATTTGATCTTCAGAACGAAATCATGAGCGTATGGATTTTACACGTCATATTCACAAGTTGTGACTTGAGGGTCGGGAGGATTTGGGGGGGGGAGGTTGGGGAAGGTGGGGGGGCCTTTTCCAACACACCAGTTCTGCCCCACTGCCCCCCCTCCCTCCGCCAGGTTAAAAACCTTAAGATTGAAAGCGTGGAAGACACTCGTTTCCAGTAAAAAGGTTTTAAAAGAGATTTAACGGAATTTAAAACTCGGCGGGCCGGATAATTAAAGAGGAATATCTCAGCGGGCCCCCTTGCAAAGGGCTTCCCATCTCAAGAGCCCACCGTGGACTATGTGAACTGCAAACTATTTGATGTAAGAAACTACAAATATAAGGTAGAACTCCACTTAATAATAATAATAATAATAAAGTTGGAAGGGGTCTTGGAGGTCATCTAGTCCAACCCCGGGTTCGGGCGTTATTACTTATAACGGTTCATTTAGTGACCGTTCAAAAGAACCAGGAAAAAAGTGACTTACGAACAATTTTCACACTTTACAACTGCTGCGGGGGGGTTGTGGTTACGTGATCAAAATTCAAACACTTGGCAACTGGCATGTACTTATGACGGTTGCGGTGTCCCGGGGGGTGTGTGTCACGTGATCCCCTTTTGCGACCTTCCGACAAGCAAAAAGTGGGGAAGCCAGATTCACTTAACAGCCGCGTGACTAACTTAAAAACCACAGCGATTCACTTAACAACCGTGGCAAGAAATGTCATAATATGGGGCAAAAACTCCCTCAACAACTCTCTCACTTAGCAACGGAAATGTTGCTGGTCGTTAAGTCGAGGACTGCCGATAATGAATTCAATGCATCCATTGCAAAGGGTTCAGCCTGCGCCTACAACTCCCCGGGCCCCAAAGCCGGATTACTAACTTAACAACGGCAGTGATTCACTTCACAACTGTGGCAAAAAAAAAGGTCATAAAATGGGGCAAAGCTCAAGTAACTGTCTTTGCTTCGCCACGTAAATTTCGGGGTCAATTGTGGTCGTAACTTGAGGCATTTTCTTCAACAAGAAGCTATGCGTTCCGAAGGGTTCTCTGTAGCCTCCCAAAACATCCGAGCCATTCAACGTTGCTCTAGACGGGACAGGTGGGGAACGGTGGCCCCTTAATGACCTCTGGACTTCAACTCCCAGAATTCCTCAGCCAGCAACTATGGCCCCTTAATGACCTCTGGACTTCTAACTCCCAGAATTCCTCAGCCAGCAACTATGGCCCCTTAATGACCGCTGGACTTCAACTCCCAGAATTCCTCAGCCAGCAACTATGGCCCTTAATGACCTCTGAACTTCAACTCCCAGAATTCCTCAGCCAGCAACTATGGCCCTTAATGACCGCTGGACTTCAACTCCCAGAATTCCTCAGCCAGCAACTATGGCCCTTAATGACCGCTGGACTTCAACTCCCAGAATTCCTTAGCTAGCAACTATGGCTTTACGACCTCTGGACTTCAAGTCCCAGAATTCCTCAGTCAGCATGGAAGCCTGAGCATGGCTGACTCAGGAATTCTGGGAGTTGAAGTCCACAAGTCGTAAAGGTGCCACCGTTCCCCACCTCTGTTCTAGAGCAAGCATCAATCATGCAAAAAAAAAAAAACCTCAAAAAAAAAGAGCTTTAAATAACACTTAGAATAATGGCAGAACAAAGAGGGGAGGGGGAAACGGCAGGTCGTCAAAGACAGGAGCCAATGCCCTTGGGGGGGCACCATGGATGCCCGACCAGTGTTGGGTGGGGCCAATGCGCCCATCAATATGCATCCATGGAGGTGGGGGGCAGGTGGGCCTTTTCCTGCTCCCCCAAATGGGTGTGAAAAGGGGAATATAGTTGGGGGGGTTGTTTCCTAATTCATGGGGAGGGGGGTGCCTGTGGCATGGACCCCTGAAATGAGAACAGATGTTGGGGCTCAACTCCAAAGCGGGGACCAAGCTGGCTCAGGAATTCTGGGAGTTGAAGTCCACGAGTCGTAAAGGTGCCACTGTTCCCCACCTCTTCTCTAGAGCAAGCATCAATTGTGCAACCCCCCCCCCAAAAAAGACCTTTAAACAACACTTAGGGTAATGGCAGAACGAAGGACGGGGGGGGGGTAATAGCAGGTGGTCAAAAGACAGGAGCCAAAGACTTGGGCTGCTTCTTTCTGGACTCCTGGCCTGGCGGGGGGGGTGTCCACGGGTGCCTGACCTGAAAGGTGGACAGATGTTGGGGCTCACCTCCAAAGCAAGGACCAAGTTGCCAATGCAGGTCATCCTCGACTTACAAACCATTCGTTTACTGACCGTCTCAAAGTTACGACGGCGCTTTAAAAACGCGACTTCCGCGCAGTCGTCACTCTGACGGCTGTTGCAGTGTCCCTATGGCCCCGTGACCGAAATCCAGCCTCTTGGCAATGTGTTGCTCGCCACGTGCAGCCATCTGACAAGCAGCCAATGGGGGAAGCCAGACTCGCCGAACGGCCGAGAGATTCATTTAAGGACGGCAACAGTTCGCTCAAGCACCGTTGAGCAAAAGGCATGAAATCAAACGAGACTCGGTTAACAACGGCCTGGCTTAAGCTACGTTTCCGACTGTGGTCGTAAGTTGAGGACTACCTGTATAACTCCAGCTTTTTTTTTTTCCTGGCCACAAATATCGGGCTCTCAGGATTCATGACGGGGTCATTCGGGGGCGGGGGGGGGGCTCCAAATGCTACCCAGCTCTCTTGGCTGATTGCCTCCATTCCCCGCCCGATTTCAGATTATACACTTTATACAGCTATATACAACGGGAAGTCCGAAGATTGAGAACAGGGCTGCTCGAAGCATCTTAGTGAGGACCGGCTGGATGGACGTCCTGCCAAGCGGTTCCCCTAGCCTTGCACCAGCGAAAATGGGCACCATAATACCAAAAAAAAAAAAAAAGAGCTGGAAGGGACCTTGGAGGTCATCAAGTCCAACCCCCTGCTCAGGCAGGAGACCCTATACCGTTTCAGACAAATGGCTGTCCAGTCTCTTCTTAAAAACTTCCAGTGTTGGAGCATCCACAGCTTCTGGAGGCAGGTTGTTCCACTGGTTAATTGTTCTCACTGTCAGGAAATTTCTTAGTTCTAGGTTGCTTCTGTCCTGGATTGGTTTCCATCCGTTGCTTCTTGTCCTGCCTTCAGGGGCTTTGGAGAAGAGCTTGACTCCCTCTTCTTTGGGGCAGCCCCTGAGATATTGGAAGGCTGCTATCATGTCACCCCTGGTCCTTCTCTTCATTAAACTAGACATTCCCAATTCCAGCAACTGTTCCTCATATGTTTTAACCTCCAGTCCCCTGATCATCTTTGTTGCTCTTCTCTGCACTCTTTCTAGAGTCTCAACACCTTTTTTACATTGTGGTGACCAAAACTGGATGCAGTATTCCATGTGTGGTCTTACCAAGGCCTTGTAAAGCGGTATTAACGCTTCACGTGATCTTGATTCTATCCCTCTGCAATCTAGGACTGTGTTGGCTTTTTTGGCAGCTGCCGCACCCGGCTGGCTCTTATTTAAGGGATCGTCCACTAGGACTCCGAGATCCCTCTCACAGCGAGTTCCTAGTGAGGGCTGGTTGGCTGGACATCCTGCCAAAGTCTTCTCCTGGAGTTGCCCCAGTGAGAACGGGCACCGTGACCCCATCTCTCGAAGTCTTGACAATCCCTGGGTCTTCTCTCTGTGACCTGCCTTTAGCTGTGCTGGCTGGGGGAATTCTGGGAGTTGAAGTCCGCCCGTGTACAAGCTGCCAAGATTGAAGCCTTCATCCCTATCTCCAGCAACATTTAGGGTCTCCCTTCCTTCCTTCCTTCCTTCCTTTCCTTCCTGAAAGCCACAACTCTCTCTAGAAGATATCCAGAACTCCTCCATCTATCTCAGCCGTTGAGTAGCTCTTGAAAGCTTCTGGACAGAGACCTGGAACTGACCACAAACCGATGCCGGCGGGATTTCCACCTTGCCCAACTTCCTAAAAAGGGTCCTGGCCACTCCAGAAGGACCCCCTCCGCTGGGCAGGGTGGATGCGAGGCAGAAAGGACGTCAACGTCCAAGTTGAGGAGGGTGGTGCTTCAGGAGGCCTGAAGGACAGATGGAATCCCATCACGGTCCCGTCCCAATCTTGACCACACCAGCTGAGTCCCGGCTGGAGATTATCTTTCTTGACAGACTGGGAGGTTTGGGTGATTTCCAAGCGAGTCCTCGCGGCCCATGGATTCTCCTTGCCAGGATGACCCTGGTCTTTCCCTTCTCGTCTTCTGCTCGGTTGGTTTGAGGAACTTCCATTTCTTCTGGCAGGGACTTCCCTTGGTCCCACTCTTTCCCTTCCTTTGGGGGAGAAACACCTCAGTTCTACCTTTCCAGCCCCAGTTCCAGTTCCTCTCTGTTCCCCACTGCCAGGTGGGTTCAAGACAACCTTCATTTGGGTGCTTCCACACATCAACCAGGATCTCGGCAACGTTTTGCCACCACCCAACGTCTGGAGATTCTGACGTTCCCTCGAATGATGGGTCAAGAGGGATGGAGAACCCAACCTGGAACCCAACGAGACCAGGGAGGTCATTTTTGGGGGGCCTGCCCAGAGAAAAGCCCCGGAGAGGACTTGGGTTGAGGGGCTCCTGAAGGCCACGTTCATCCAGAGATGAAGTCAGCTTGTCCAAGCGAACCACCACAGAATTTCCTCACTGCTCTTGTCCTCCGTGCTGAATTTCTTCCAAGCTAATTTTAATAATAATAATAATAAAAGTTGGAAGGGATCTTGGAGGTCATCTAGTCCAACCCCCTGCTCAGGCAGGAAACCCTATACCGTTTCAGACAACTGGCCGTCCAGTCTCTTCTTAAAAACTTCCAGTGTTGGAGCTTCTGGAGGCAGGTGGTTCCACTGGTTAATTGTTCTATGGAACAATCTCGATCCTCTGCTTCAACCTCCTCATGACAGGTAGTCCTCGACTTACGACAGTCTGTTTAGTGACCGCTCAGAGTTACAACGGCACTGGGAAAAATGATTTATGACCCCTTTTCACACTTAACCACCATTGCTGCATCCCCCATGCCCCACATCAAAATTCAGACACTTGGCAACTGACTTGGACTTATGACGGTTTCACTGTCCCGGGGGGGGGGTCACGCGATCCCTTTGGCGACCTTCTGACCAGCAAAGTCAACGGGGGAAGCCGGATTCACTTAACAACTATCTTACTAACTTAACAACTTGAGTGATTCACTTAACAACGGTGGCAAGAAAGGTCGCAAGATGGGGCAAAAACTCACTTAAGAAATGTCTCACACGGCAAGGGAAATTTTGGGCTCAGTTGTGGTCGTAAGCCGAGGACTACCATTACCACTTCCAGAAGGTCCATTTGGGGGGCGGCGAGGGGGGGCAAAAGCCTGTTCTCCCCAAAACGACAGCCGCAACCACAGTGACAAAACTCTAGTCTTTTTTTTTTTTTTTTTTTAAAGCATCAAACATCCAATGCATTAACAAAACAAAACAAAAAAAGAGGTAGGCTCTCATTCAGGGTCCTGGCTGCCATTTTGACTTTTTTGACACCTCCCCAAAAGGACACCCCGATATCAGCCTAGGCCAGGGGTAGGCAACCTTGGCTCTTTTATGACTCGTGGACTTCAACTCCCAGAATTCCTGAGCCAGCCACGCTGAGGGGAAAGGGAGAGGTTTCCAAGCTGAGACATGCTGGCTGAGGAATTCTGGGAGTTGAAGTCCACGAGTCATGAAGGGACCATAATTCCCCCATGCTGGCTCAGGAATTCTGGGAGTTGAAGTCCGCAAGTCATGAAGGGGCCATAGTTCCCCCATGCTGGCTGAGGAATTCTGGGAGTTGAAGTCCACCAGTCATAAAGAGGCCATAATTCCCCCATGCTGGCTCAGGAATTCTGGGAGTTGAAGTCCGCAAGTCATAAAAGAGCCCAGGTTGCCTACCCCTGGCCTATGCTAATGTAAGAACTACCCCCTTTCTTTCAAAGGGGGGGGGGGAGTGGAGACATGGTTTCCATGAGGAAAGCATGCAGATACATGCCAATTCTCTGTCCGGGCAGCTCTCTAAAACCCAGGTGGGCCGTGCCACATATCCCACATCCTCTGGCCGCATACAAAGTGCCGAGATCCACGTTTCAGTTGGAACGGCCCACGGAATCCCGAGGCCTAGCTGGACAGCACCCATTTTCTTGAATTGTGTTATGGAGGAGCGTGAAGAAGGGAAGGGACGGGGGGGGGGGGGGGGGAAGAGGGCTCCCTGGAGGGGTGGGTGGGTGGGTGAGAAAGACCTGGGCTCTTCTTGGTCCCTCCAGAAACCCTAAAGGTGGAACTGTCGTCCCCCCCCCCCCGAGGAACCCGCATGGATCATGAACGGACAGATGGCCTCAGGAGGTCCCGGTGATGCTCAATGGAGGGAAATGGGAGACCAAGGCAGCGAAAAGCAACGATATGGTTCAACGGAGTGGACCCTGGAGGGAAGGGGAAAGAGGGGTGGGGGGTGCGGGTGGGTGGGGGGAGAACGGCCTGGCTTTGGCCCCAGAAGTCAAAAATTAAATGCAAAATTAAAATCCGGAAAAACATGTCGGGTGACCCTTGAGATGGGGGGGTTTTCGCTTTCGCTGGCAAGGCCCGGGTGCGGGGCTGCTCCTTCGCGCCCGGTTGCATCCGATGTCTTGACTCCAGATCTGTCCGGGGGGGGGGGGGGGGAGAGAGAGAAGGAAAGGAGCAGAGTTTGAGACCCGGGTTCGAATCTCCCTCTCCCTCCAGGGCTGATGCTGTGCAGCTTGTCGCCTTCCAGCTGGTGGTCATGTTTCCGCTTATTTCTCCTCGGCTGCACAAGAGCCACAACGAATTAAAAGAGGACTCTTGGAGTTCGGTAATTTTTCCCAGCTCTTGAAATGCTCTATCAGTCTTAAATATTGCCTGAATTTTCTCCTTCCTTCCTTCTTCGCTCACTTGCTCCCTCCCCTCCCCTCCCTCTTTCCCGCTTCCTTCCTGTCTTCCTCCATCCCTCCTTCTTCCTTTCTTTCTTTTCTTCCTCCATCCATTCCCCCTCCCTTCACCTTCCATCAATCCTTCCTTCCTTTCTCCCTCCCTCCCTTCTTCCACTCTTTCCTTCCTTCCTCCATTCTTTCCATCCTTCCTTTCTCCCTCCCTTCCTTTCTTCCTTCCCTCCCTTCTCCCTCTCCCCCTTCCTGCTTTCCTGCCTTCCTCCATCCCTCTCCCTCCCTTCCTTCTTCCCCTCATTCCTTCCCTCCCTTCGTTCCTCCATCTCTCCTTCCTTCCTCCATTCCTTCCTTCTCCTTCCATCAATCCTCCCTCCCTCTCCCTTCTTCTATCCTTCCTTTCTCCTTTCCTCTTTCTTCCCTCCTTCCATCCCATTTTCTTTTTCCTTCCTTCCTTCACTCTCTGCCCCTTTTTTCTTTTTCTTTCTTTCTTTCTTTCTTTCTTTCTTTCTTTCTTTCTTTCTTTCTTTCTTTCTTTCTTTCTTTTTCTTTCTTTCTCTTTTCCTTCCTTCCTTCCTTCCTTCTTCCTTCCTTCCCTTCTTCCTCCAATCTCCATAAAAAGACAGAACCCTTTAAGACACTTTGCCACCAGGCAAATATCCACCCTAAAGAATAGAAAAGAGCTGGAAGGGACCTGGGGTATTCTGGGAGTTGAAGTCCACCCATCTTAAAATGGCTCAGGTTGGGAAGCAGTGCTCTAGGGCAGGGCTCTCCAAACTGGGCAACTTTAAAACCTGTGGACTTCAATTCCCAGAATTCCCCAGCCAGCATGGCTGACTGAGGAATTCTGGGAGTTGAAGCCCACAAGTCTTTATAGTTGCCAAGTTTGGAGAGCCCTGTTTCTAGGGAGATCAGTCGACAAAATGAGGCTTCCATGGGAAGGACTTCAACTCCCAGAATTCCTAGACAGCATGCAGAGACTTCTGGGCCTTGAAGTCCACCCCGCAGGGAGAGCAGCAAAGAGCGGGGTGCAAAGGGACAACAGCGCTGCAGGACCACCCTTAGGGACTCCTTTTCCAACGTCTAAGCCAAGCTGCAGCCCTGGCATCACAAAGGCCCAATTTTGTGACCGGATCCTTCCGCAGAGGTTTATCAGAAGAGGCAGGAGCCATCTCTTCAGTCATTGGTGTCTCCTGCTTGAGAAGGGGGGCTGGACTAGATGGCCTCCAAGGTCCCTTCCAGCTCTGCGATTCTTTCTACCCGCTTCAAAAGGATGAGGGTGTTAGGCAAGGGTCTTCAAACCTGGCCCTTGGATGACTTGTGGACTTCAACTCCCAGAATTCCTCAGCCAGCGTTGCTGGCTGAGGAATTCTGGGAGTTGAAGTCCACAAGTCATCCAAGGGCCAGGTTTGAAGACCCCCTGGTCTTAAGACGTCCCCTGGGCCCTGAATGCCTCTGAGCCTGGCCTCCCTCCAACCAGTCCCTCCTGGGGAAGGCGCCCTGCTACTCACATGGGCTGGCCAATGGAATTACCAGTGGGGAGGGATATAGCTGTAGGCGGGGGTCCCCTGCGCCCGGTACGTTGGCACTGAGACGGGATGCGCCCCCAGCGCGGTGTGTTGTGGGGTCGTCAGCAGAGTCCCTGTGACGGGGGGAAGGAAAAACAAATTTAGAACGGCCGCCGATAAGATTCCACCGTTTTCCTGAAGCATGCAGCTTGGCTCACTGGCTCGAGCTACCGGAGAAACCTCCCCAGCTGGCTGTTGCCTCCGAACTGGGTGGTCAGCCTGGTCCAGAATCTGCTTTTCTGCTCTTGCCTTAAGGTCTAACTTGAGAGCTACAGAATAAGTCTTGGACAAGGTCGAACTCGGCACCGCTTCTGGTGCAGAGGTAGTCCTCAATTTACAACACTTCATTTACTGACCATTTCAACTTACGACGGCACTGGAAAAAAGCCGCTTAGGACTATTTTCCACACCGCCGTTGCAGCATCAAATGACCAAATTGCAGACGCTTGGGCAACTGACTCATATTTATGACGGGTTGCCGCGTCCCCGGGGCTCACCTGATCCCCTTTTGCAACCTGCTGACAAGCAAAGTCAAGGGGGGGGGGGAGGAGCCGGATTCACTTAACAACCGTGTTACTCCCTTAACAACTGCAGTGATTCCCATAAGAAAAGCAGCAAGGGAGATCCTACAACGGGGCAAAATTCGCTTAAGGACTGCCTCGCTTAGCAACATAAATGTTAGAATTGGGAAAGGCAGATACACTTTACAACCCTGTTTCTAATTTAACAACTGCAGCCGTTCGCTTAGCAACCGGGGCAGGAAAGATGGTTAAAATGGGGCAAAACTCATTTAACAACCGTCTCGCTTAGCGACGGAAAAATGAGGCTCAAAAGTGATCGTAAGTCGAGGACCACCTGTAATGCATTTAATGCGTCACTTACGAAGCGTTAATCTACTCCGGGGCTCCAAAGTCCACCTGGCTGGGCAGGATGGGGCCTGCAGTCCAGCAGAAGGGAGCGAAAAGTAAAGTTGGATGATGCGTGCGTGCGTGTGTGTGTTTCTTGGCCTCGGCCCCTTTACCTGCTGACATCGCCATAGTAGCCCCGGCCACCATCCCCATGGCTACGCTGTTCGCCCTCGGAGCAGCGACGGACGCTGGGTAAATCGCCGAAGGGATGCTGTTGGGCTGGACCACCGTAGTGTGATGGATGACGTGAGGCTGAGCTGCGTAGACGGGCTGTGTGTAGTACGCCCCCTGTTTGCGGCGGGAGAAAGGACGCTAAGCGAGACGCTTCGGCAATGGCGCCATGGAGCTCCGTGGGTGGGTGGGGGCAACAAAACATCCAGGCTTAAAGAGTATAAAAGAACTCACTGTCGTCGTCGTCCTCCTCCTCCCCCCTTCTACCACTGATGATGTTACCTAGTTGGGTCATGAAACGTCTCCAAGAAAACCACCCAGCCCAGAGACCACCAAGGACCCCGCAGTTCAACCCGGACCTACGAAGACCCCCTTCTACTGAAACGCCTGCAGCTTCTCTCTGCCGGCCGCTGTTGGGCGGAGAGACGGGGGGCTGTGCCAGACTCACCTGGGCGTACAGGTTCTGCTGAGGGTAGGCACTACGAATGGGGTACATTGCCGTCTGGTAAGGGTTGGGCGATGCAGAGTAAGGAGGCGGGGCGTTACTACTCTGAGTTGGAGGGACTTTGTAGGGCGTTCCAGCGGGGTATCCTGTGGAGAAACAAGCAGACTCAAGGACCGGCGAGGTGAGAGGTGAATAAGTTCCCTTCGTCCCCGTCTCATTTGCTCCCACCAGAATCTAAAGCAGGGCTCTTCAAACTAGGCCCTGTTATGACTTGTGGACTTCAACTCCCAGAATTCCTCAGCCAGCAATGGAATCCTGGGAATTGAAGTCCATCAATCTTAAAAAGGATGGGAAACATTGCTCTAAACCAGGGCTCTTCAAACTTGGCCCTTTCATGATTTGTGGACTTCAACTCCCAGAATTCCTCAGCCAGGCACACGTGCCTGGCTGTGGAATTCTGGGAGTTGAAGTCCACAAGTCATCAAAGGGTCACGTTTGAAGACCCCTGGTTGTAAAGAGACTGGAGAGCCACTTGTCTGGAATAGCATAGAGATTCCTGCTTGAGCAGGGGGTGGACTAGAAGACCTCCAAGGTCCCTTCCCACTCTGTTATTCTGATTTTCTAGTCTGCCTTTACACCAGGTCTCTGCAAATTTGGCCCTTTGATGACTTGTGGACTTCAGCTCCCAGAATTCCTCAGCCAGGCACACGCGCCTGGCTGAGGAATTCTGGGAGTTGAAGTCCACAAGTCATAAAAGGGCCACGTTGGAAGACCTCTGCTTTACACAGTTACCCAGACAGGGACTTGTGGGTGTCGCCCATTGCATTTCAGAGAAGGTTGCAACGGGACCAGATCCTAGGTCAACATCCTACAAGCTTGGGTAGTTTAAAATGTGTGGGCTTCAACTCCCAGAATTCCCTAGCCAGCTTAAGATTCCTGTCCTTCTAAAAGCCTTAACTCTTATGGACACCGGTCCCTGCCTTGCCAATGCTAAACAGATCCGCAAAAGCGATCTTGTGGGTTTCAGGATATCCAAGCTCAGCAGAGAGCAGAATGAGAGAGTTGGAAGGGACCTCGGAGGTCTTCTAGTCCAGCCCCCGGTCCACTGATTGATTGTTCTCACTGTCAGGAAATTTCTCTTTAGTTTCTAGGTTGGATCTCCCTTTGATTTCAACTCCCAGAATTCCCCAGCCAGCATGCTTTAGGATGAGTGGATCTTAGAATCATAGGGCTGGAAGGGACCTTGAAGGTCATCTAGTCCAACCCCCTACTGAAGCAGGAGACCCTGGCCTATACTGTTTCAGACATATGTTGTCCAGCCTAAATACCTCCAGTGATGGAGCACCCATAATTTCTGAAGGTTATTATTAATTATTCTCAATGCCAGAAAATTTCTCCTTAGTTCCAGGTTGCTTCTCTCCTTGATTAGTTTCCATCTGTTGCTTCTTGTCCTGCCTTCCGGCGCTTTGGAGAAGAGCTTGACTTCCTCTTCTTTGGGGCAGCCCCTGAGATACTGGAAGGCTGCTATCATGTCTCCCCTCGTCCTTCTTTTCATTAAACTAGACATACCGAATTCCAGCAAACGTTCTTGATATGTTTTAGCCTCCAGTCCCCTAATCATCTTTGTTGCTCTTCTCTGCCCTCTTTCTAGAGTCTCAACATCTTTTTTACATCGTGGTGACCAAAACTGGATGCAGTATTCCATGTGTGGTCTTACCAAGGCCTTGTAAAGTGGTATTAACACTTCACATTATCTTGATTCTATCCCTCTGTTAATGCAGCCCAGCACTGTGTTGGCTTTTTTGGCAGCTGCGCCACATGGCTGGCTCATATTTAGGCGATGGTCCACTAAGACTCCGAGATCCCTCTCACAGTTTAATAATAATAATAATAAAGTTGGAAGGGACCTTGGAGGTCATCTAGTCCAACCCCCTGCTTAGGCAGGAAACCCTATACCATTTCAGACAAATGGCTGTCCAGTCTTTTCTTAAAAACTTCCAGTGTTGGAGCATTCACCGCTTCTGGAGGCAGGTTGTTCCACTGGTTAATTGTTCTAACTGTCAGGAAGTTTCTAGGTTGCTTCTAGGTTGCTACTATTGACCCAGGTACCACTTATGCTATACCTGTGCATTTGAGGTTTTTTGCCTAAATGTAGAACCTTAACTTTTTTCTTTTTTTACTAACCATGAGCTTTTCTCAGTGAAATACATCCGCTCCGTTTAAAAGGTTTTCAGACTATCGTGGCAACTATCCAGAATGTGGGAAACACAGTCTGGAAAAATATTTTCTGCTCCTGTTTGCTATCTAATTTTAAAGGACAGAAACATGTGCTCGCAACCACAGCATTGTTCTGAAGCTAAAAACCCCACTTTTTCTCTAAGCAGAACCCAAAGGTAATATATTCAGCCAGGAAATTCTGTAGCTTAAGATCGACGCTCGTCTTTTCAAAATTGTGTTCTTTGGCGTGAACCAATGTGAGACTCCATATTTTTAAATACTCATATTTTTAAATACTCTTCGTCGTGGGTGTTGGGGTTAGACAGACATGCAGCGAGACAGATTTTAAATCTAGCTGCGATTTGAGGTTGCTAAGCTCTTGCGTCCTAAATTTGGAAATTTATTTTAAAGCTTGGCCCATCCACGAATCTTCGGCGTCCAAATAAAGGCGTTTTCCTCCTAACTTTGACGTTACCAAACTGAATTTTGCAGGGGTTTTATTTATTTATTTATTTATTTATTTATTTATTTAAAGGGAGCGGAGATGTTTTCACAAGCTTTACCTACAGGTAATACTCGACTTACAGCAGTTCGTTTAGTGACCGTTCAAAGCTACGACGGCACTGAAAAAAAATGGCTTGTCGCCATTTTGCGCGCTTACGACCGTTGCAGCTTCCCCAGGGTCACGTGATCAAAATATGGCTGTTTTACTCATATTTATGACGGTTGCAGGGTGCCGGGTTCAGGTAATCCCCTTCTGTGACCTTCTGGCAAGCAAAGTCAATGGGGGAAGCTGGATTCGCTTACCGACAGGATTCACTCAACTGCAGTGATTTGCTTAACAACGGTGTCAAAAACAGATCGCTGGCAAAACTCACTTCAGAAAGCCACGCAAATTTGGGGCTCAATTGTGGTCATAAGATGAGGACTACCTGTATTTCAATTCTTAATGACGATATACCTTACGGGAGAGCTTAAAGCAGGGGTCTTCAAACTTGGCCCTTTTATGACTTGTGGACTTCAACTCCCAGAATTCCTCAGCCAGCATGGGGGAACTATGGCCCCTTCATAACTTGCAGACTTCAACTCCCAGAATTCCTCAGCCAGCATGGGGGAACTATGGCCCCTTCATGACTCGTGGACTTCAACTCCCAGAATTCCTGAGTCAGCATGGGGAAACTATGGCCCCTTCATGACTTGGGGACTTCAACTCCCAGAATTCCTGAGGAGCATGGGGGAACTATGGCCCCTTCATGACTTGCGGACTGCAACTCCCAGAATTCCTGAGCCAGCATGGGGGAACTATGATCCCTTCATGACTCGTGGACTTCAACTCCCAGAATTCCTCAGCCAGCATGGGGGAACTATGGTCCCTTCATGACTCGTGGACTTCAACTCCCAGAATTCCTCAGCCAGCATGGGGGAACTATGGTCCCTTCATGACTCGTGGACTTCAACTCCCAGAATTCCTCAGCCAGGCACGCTGGCTGAGGAATTCTGGGAGTTGAAGTCCAAAAGTCATAAAAGGGCCAGGTTTGAAGACTCCTGGCTTAAAGCAAAGGGCTAAAAGTCTTAAGTAGGTACCTTTTATAAAAACTAAGGATGACGTGTGGATAACAGCCCAACCGGTGTCGACGTGGAGCGAATGAAATACAGTCAAGTGAGAAATTTGCTCAGTGAGCTTTGCCCCATTTTACGACCTTCCTCACCACCGTCGTTAAGTGAATCGCCTCAGTTGCTAAGTTACTCACATGCTTGTTAAGTGAATCTGGCTTCCCCCCGTTGACTTTGCTCGTCAGAAGGTCACAGGAACACACACACCCTTTCCGGGGAGGCTGCGATCGTCATAAATACGAGCCAGTTGCCAAGCATCCGAATTCTGATCCCGTGACCAGCGGTCGTAAGTGTGAAAAACGGTGGTAAGTCACTTTTTATTTTCAGTGACGTCGTAACTTTGAACGGTCACTAAATGAACTGTGGTTAAGTCGGGGATTATCTGTATTCCCCCCCCTCCCCGAAAAGCAGAACCACCCAAACAGAAATAGGCAGCTGCAAAACAACACACAGGACGAACAAACCAACACAGCCACACATACAAGAACAAAACAAAACATCTGTTTACCTTGGGCATAACCTGGAGCAGTGGTTGTGTAGATGTTTGGATTGTAAGTGGGGGCTGCCGTGGGGTATCCCGCGGGATAACCTGGAAAGGGAAGAAAGTGGATGGTTTATTAGGCTGGAAGGAATGACTTTTTTTTTTTGGTAAAGTTTTTATTAATTTCCCCCCCCCCAAACAATTCAGTTGTATTTATTCAACAAACGTGTTGTCTGACTTTATCATTCACCAACACAAATTTAATTCCTAATCCTTTATCCTTTTCTCCAGCCACTGATAAAATAAGTCCCAAGTTTGAAAGTATTCTGTTTCTTCTGTTTCTTTCCACCTCGTAGTAAGTCTGTCCATTTCTGCGCATTCTAGTATTTTTTTTCAATTATTTCTTCCTCTGATGGTATTTCTTCATTTTTCCAGTATGGTGCGAGTATCATTCTTGCCGCTGTTATCACATGTAAAATCAAGTATATACTTTTGTTTATCAATCTTTTCTGGCATTACACCTAGTAAAAAAAGCTCAGGTTTAAAATCCACACGCTTTCCCAACATCTTTTCTAGCCAAGGGTGTATTTTTGTCCAGCACCTCTTTGCTTTAACACGTGTCCACCATACCTGATAATAAGTACCTGACTTATTGTATTTTTGTCCAGCACCTTTGCTTTAACACGTGTCCACCATACATGATAAGTACCTGACTTATTGTATTTTTGTCCAGCACCTCTTTGCTTTAACACGTGTCCACCATATATGATAATAAGTACCTGATTTATTGTATTTTTGTCCAGCACCTCTTTGCTTTAACACGTGTCCACCATACATGATAATAAGTACCTGACTTATTGTATTTTTGTCCAGCACCTCTTTGCTTTAACACGTGTCCACCATACATGATAATAAGTACCTGACTTATTGTATTTTTGTCCAGCACCTTTAACACGTGTCCACCATACATGATAATAAGTACCTGACTTATTGTATTTTTGTCCAGCACCTTTAACACGTGTCCACCATACATGATAATAAGTACCTGACTTATTGTATTTTTGTCCAGCACCTTTGCTTTAACACGTGTCCACCATACATGATAATAAGTAACTGACTTATTGTATTTTTGTCCAGTACCTTTGCTTTAACACATGTCCACCATACCTGATAATAAGTACCTGACTTATTGTATTTTTGTCCAGCACCTTTGCTTTAACACGTGTCCACCATACATGATAATAAGTAACTGACTTATTGTATTTTTGTCCAGTACCTTTTTGCTTTAACACGTGTCCACCATACATGATAATAGGTACCTGACTTATGTTTGCATTTCCAACATCTATCTGACATATTTTTAAACATTTTTGCTAACCTTGCTGGTGGCAAGTGCCATCTATAAAACATTTTATAGAGCTTTTCTTTGTAAGAAGTTGACACCTGTCAATCTGTAATTTCTTTCCCACCAGTTCTGCCATTTGTCTAAATCTATGTCATATCCAAAATTCTTGGCCCACGTTATTATCATCGTTTCTTATTTAACTTGTTCATTTTCCATTTTCAAATTCTGGAAGGAAGGAATGACTTTGACCGCAACACAAAAACAGCAATCAGTTGTTCCCAAGAGTCCTGCTCAAAGCAATAGCTGTTGAACTGGGTTTAGACTCCCCCCCCCTCGAAGAGCAATTAGACCTACAGAATAATGAGTCATGCCAGCCCTGGCTTAATTTATTTATTTTAATTTATCGCTCTCTCTCTCTGCCATTTCTGGAGTGCCTTTGGAGAGCGCTGGCCTACCTTTTATTTTATTTCAGGTAAAGGCCTCTTCAGCTCTGGCAGTTTCTGCTAATAAAATCAGCTTAATGGCTTTGGGAAGAAATATAGCAAGTCCGAGGGGTTGTTTTTTTTCAGGACGAGGTTTAATCAAAATTGGGGCCGGGAGGAACAATGGCCGGCAGACACACACACACACACACACACCCATGCACTCCGCAAACGCAGGCGTCTATAAAGAGGCTTTGCTTGTTTAGCAGGATATGTGAATACAATGGTATCTTTCCTGAGGGGTCCTTTGGTGGTCTCTTGAGCTGGGTTGTTTTCGTGCAGATGTTTCATTATCCAACAAGGTAATCTCATCAGTGCTAGAAAGGAGGGGGAGTTGCAGGGGGGAGGAGGAGGAGGAGGAGGAAGAGGAGGAGGAGGAGGAGGAAGGATTGTGGGGGGTCCTTGGTGCTCTCTGAGTTTGGTTGTTTTCTTGCAGAGGTTTCATTACCCAACTAGGTAACATCATCAGTGCTAGGGAGAGTTGCAGGGGAGAGGAGGAGGAGGAGGAAGGATTGTGGGGGGTCCTTGGTGCTCTCTGAGCTGGGTGGTTTTCTTGCAGACGTTTCATGACCCAACTAGGTAACATCATCAGTGCTAGAAGGGAGTGGGGTTTGCGAGGAGGAGGAGGAGGAGGAGGAGGTGGTGGTGGTGGTGAAGGAGAGCGAGAGGTAACATGATCAGTGCTAAAAGAGAATGGGGTTTGCGAGGAGGAAGAGGAAGACGACGACCCATCTTCAAAAATGACCACGGTTTGGAAACACTGCTCTAATATGTAAAGCCGGCTCAGTTGAGTTAATGAGACTCGTTCCCTGCCAGAGTAAACAAACTCTGGATTCCAGGAGTTCATTTTTGCAAGTGTGGCATTCAGCCACTAAATCAGGCTAATTAAAATCGGGCGACGGTTCGTTCTGGAGAGGCTGAGGAATAACCCGGAGAGCCTGTCAAGGCCTGGACCGCCGAAGCGTCGCAAGAGTGGGCGGGATTCTGGCAATCGAGCATCTGAGCTGCATTCACAGAAACCGGGCAGTGGCATGTCGAATGCTAATAGGGATTTCTTGACTTAAGCCGAGAAGAAAACTACGTCACGGTTGCTAACCGGATGGCACATCCGGGAGATTTTTGCATTCGGCTTCCGAAATGGCGCCCCGGATGGGTCCGTGTCATCGGTGCTTTTTACAGCCAGAACTGACGGAACTGCGACTCCCAGGATTCCATGGGAATTAGGGATTCTGGGAGATGTAGGCCTGGGAAACGCCAGCAAGGGCCGAGATTCTGGGACAGAGACGGCACGTTCCAGAAGAGGGTCCGATGAATAGAATGGAATAGAATAGAATAGAATAGAAAATATGGAATGGAATGGAATGGAATAGAAAACATGGAATGGAATGGAATGGAATGGAATGTAATAGAATAGAATAGAGAATGGGAATATAATAATATAATATAATATAATATAATAAATAATATAATATAATATAATATAATATAATATAATATAATATAATATAATATAATATAATATAATATAATATAATATAATATAATATAATATAATAATATAATATAATATAATAATATAATATAATATAATATAATATTATAATGGAATGGAATGGAATGGAATGGAATGGAATGGAACAGAATAACAGAGTTGGAAGGGACCTTGGAGGTCTTCTAGTCCAACCCCCTGCTCAGGCAGGAAACCCTATACCATTTTCAGACAAATGACTGTCCAGTCTCTTAGAATAAGCGAGCTGTTTCCATAACTAGAAGAAATGTTACTATTGGACAACGTGAACACCCAGTGGGTGGGGACAAGGGAATCATTTGTTTAACTTAGCAAGCCTTCCAGTGGGAAAATCAGAGGTGGTTTTGCTTCTTCTGTACCAATGTAGATTTTCAGTAAAGTATTATACCAGGGCTCTTCAAACGTGGCCCTTTTATGACTCGTGGACTTCAACTCCCAGAATTCCTCAGCCAGGCACACGTGCCTGGCTGAGGAATTCTGGGAGTTGAAGTCCACGAGTCATAAAAGGGCCACGTTTGAAGAGCCCTGTATTATACTCTTGGTAAAATCCTGTCTCCGAAGTTTCTTTTTCTGGAAATGCCAACTGGACAGTTGATACCTTAACGACCTTTTTTCACACACTCCCCATGGATGCTGCAACGGCCGTTAAGTGTGAAAAACAGTCCAAGCTAACCACGGTCACGCGATCAAAATCCAGACGCTTGGCAACTGGTTTCATATTTATGATGGGGTCACAGCGTCCCGGGGTCAACGTCATTCCCCCCTTTGTGACCTTCTCACAGGCAAAGTCAACGGGGAAGGGCAGATTCACTTAACAGCCGTGTGACAGACTTTTAACAACTGCAGCGATTCGCTGAACAACTATTGCAGGGAAGGTCGTAAAACGAGGCAAAAAACTCAGTTAACAACTGTCTCGCTTAGCAACGGAAATTTCCGGCGCAGTGTGGGTTGTTGTAAGGTCACAAAAGGGGATCACACGATCCACGAGAGAGACTGCAATCCGGCGTGAGTACAGGTCAGTTGCCAAGCGTCCAAACGTTGATCACAGGACCGTGGGGATTCCACAATGGACGTTAAGTGTGAAAACAGTTGTAAGTCCCTTTTTTTTTAGTGCCAAAAGTCCTGTGTTTGCTACAGAAGCCTTTCTGGCTTCCTTATATAAGGCAGAAAGATGACAATCCGCCTCTTGATGAATAACAGAAGATAATTTACATCTGCAATATGACGTTTTGTTTCCCTGCGGCTGTGTGAACGGCTGCACCGTGGCCTTATAAATTTGAGATTATTCCCCACTGTGTCAACCTGTTGGACGAAAGACTATTTTTATTTGAAGTGCAATGCCATTCCATGTTCCTCGGCTCATCTATTAAATCTAGGCTGATACACCCAGGCTGCAAATCCTGGGCGTATAAGGTGTCAAAATTTTCTGAATAAAGTCCGATTCAAAAGGCCAGGAAGGTAGAATTTCTCGTAAAAGAGAATATTCATACCTCAGGGCTGAATGGTGGGTCTTTAGTCCTCCTCCTCCTCCTCCTCCTCTTCCTCCCCTCCTCCTCCTCCTCCACCACCACCTCTTCCTCCCCTCCTTTCTAACACCGATGATATTACCTAGTTGGGTAATTAAACGTCTGCAAGAAAACAACCCAGCTCAGAGAGCACCAAGGACTCCACCATCAAAGCAGCGGGATGGGAGGTTAAGAAATAGGAAAAATAAATAAATAGCAAAGCAGCCCCTTTAAACTCACAGTCCAAGCAAGTTGGGCATGAGTGTCCTTGCAAACCGTGATTTATCAGCTCAGGAACCTGGCTTCATTCTTTGCAACCCTTCCTCTTTGCTCAACGTGCCAAACACAGGCAGCATAAATCACATCCAATAGAAACACGCTTCAAAGCAGTTGCAAATTCTTAAAGACTTTGAAAGAATCTCTGGTTCCACCTGAGCACTGCTCAATCCATCAGAATTGGGCTGGAAGGGACCTTGGAGGTCTTCTAGTCCAACCCCTTGCACAAGCAGGAGAACCTATGCCATTCCAGACAAATGGATGTCCGGTCTCTTCATGAAAACCTCCAGTGACGAAGCACCCACAACTTCTGGAGGCAGGTTGTTCCACTCGTTAATTGTCCTCACTGTCAGGAAGTTTCTCCTTAATTCCAGGTTGCTTCTCTCCTTGATTAGTTTCCATCCACTTTTTCTTGTCTTCCCTTCTGATGCTTCGGACCGGAAGTCCTCAACTTATGACCAACACTGAGCCCAAATTTTCCGTTGCTAAGCGAGACTTTTATTGAGCGAGTTTTACAACCGTCCTTGCCACCGCTGCAGTTATTAAGCTAGTGACACGGTCGTTAAGCGAATTTGACTTCCCTGTTGACTCTGCTTGGTCAGAAGGTGGGGTCGCGTGACCCCGGGGACACTGCGACCGTCATAAATATGAGTCGGGGGCCAGGCCTCGTGAGTTTTGATCCCCGGATCGCGTGGACGCTGCAACGGTCGTACGAGCGGAAAAACGGTCCTAAGTCCCTTTTCCCAGTCCCGTCGTAACCTCGAACGGCCGCTAAACGCGCTGTTGTAAAGCGAGGACCACCTGTGTTTCAAGGTAAGGAACCGGACAAAGCGGGGTTGCCAAATTTGGCGGAAAAGAAAGGAAAACAACTTGCGGATCCAGCATTTGATTCACCGGCGGGCAACATCTGCCGTTTTCTCGGGGCCCCCCCAAATAAAAGCCGGATTTGCTGGGGAAGGGACAGCCCGCTGTGACATTGCTAAGTGTGTATATTGTGTGTCTAATTTCACGGGTGGTTACACCCTGGATCAAAAGCCACATTCCGAGACCCGGAAAGGAGAGAGCCGAGGTTAAGCCTGCCAGGAGGGGCAATTAAATTTCAGAAGTCTTGAATTTAGACATCTCGCCGTTGATGAGCTGGAGATTATAACAGAGGGGGAAGCAGGTAGCCCCCTCCCTCACTTCGACGCACCTCAAGAGCAACGGAGCAGCCCCTTGCCGGGAGAAAGTGTCATGCAACTGCTGTTTAGCAGCGGGGTGTGGGGAACGAACCGGCGCATATTCCCTGGGGCCAAAAACTCTCGCCAATCTGGCAGGGAGGCTGCGGTGACATTCTTTGCCTGCCGGAAAACAAAATGCAGACAAAGTCGTTGACTTTAAAACAATTCCATGCGCAGAGGGCAAAGTGTGGGGGGGGGAGAAATCACACATCCCTCTTGACCTTGGACTGCCCGATTCCCACACCTTAATTGATTCCAGGCTGCCCAGATGTTCTTTGGGATAACGCTGGGCTGGTGCCAGCAAAATAATAATGATAAGGGTGCCTTGGTAAGGCCACACCTGGAATGTGGCATCCAGTTTTGGTCACCACGATGTAAAAAAGATGTCGAGTGCAGAGAAGAGCAACAAAGAGGATCAGGGGACTGGAGGCTAAAGCATATAAGGAACGGCTGCTGGAATTGGGTATGTCTAGTTTAATGAAGAGAAAGACGAGGGGGGATATGATGGCAGTCTTTCAATATCTCAGGGGCTGCCCCAGAGAAGAGGGAGTCAAGCTATCCTCCAAAGCACCTGAAGGCAGGACAAGAAGCAACGGATGGAAACTAGTCAAGGAAGCAACCTAGAACTAAGGAGAAACTTCCTAACAGTTAGAACAATTAACCAGTGGAACAACCTGCCTCCAGAAGCTGTGAATGCTCCAACACTGGAAGTTTTTAGGAAGAGACTGGACAACCATTTGTGTGAAATGCTATAGGGTTTCCTGCCTGAGCAGGGTGTTGGACTAGATGACCTCCAAGGTCCCTTCCAACTACTACTACTACTTATTATTATTATATTACTACTACTACTACTACTACTACTACTATTATTATTATTATTATTATTATTATTATTATTATTATTATTATTATTATTATTATTATTATTATTATTATTATTATTATTATTATAATAATATATCGACTTACAACCATAATGGGGCCCCAAATTTGGGTTGCTAAGCAATACAGGTAGTCCTGAATTTACAACAGTTCGTTTACTGACCGTTCAAAGTTACAATGGCGCTGAGAACAATGACTCATGACCGTTTTTCACACTCACGACCACTGTACACACACCCCGGTCACGTGGTGTGTGTACAGCTAGGCAACGGACTCATATTTATGACGTTTACGGCGCCCCACGATCACAGGATCCCCTTTTGCGACCTTCTGACCAGCAAAGTCAATGGGGCAAGCCGGATTTGCTTAACAGCTGTGTGACTCATTTAACAATTGAAGTGGTCCACTTAACAACTGTGGCAAGATCATAAAATGGGGCAAAATTCACTGAACAAATGTTTCACTTAGCAACAGAAATTTTGGCTCAATTGTGCGTGAGAAAGAGAGAGAGGTAACAGACAGATGAAAGAGATTAGATGGATGGATGGATGGATGAATGGATGGATGGATGGATAGATGATAGATAGATAGATAGATAGATAGATAGATAGATAGATAGATAGATAGATAGATAGATAGATAGATAGATAGATAGATAGATAGATAGATAGATAGATAGATAGATAGATAGATAGATAGATAGATAGGAGAGATATGATAGACAGACAGATGAGACAGATAAGAGATGATAGATAGACACAGAGATGATAAGACAGATGAGACAGACAGACAGATAAGAGAGATGATAGACAGAGATAGATAGATGACTGATAGATGAAAGAGATAAGAGAGCAATGATGGATGATGGATTGATATATAGAGGGGGCGAATGGATGGAAAGAAGGAGAGATGGATGATTGGATGGATGGATGGAAGGAATGAGAGATGGGTGGGTGGGTGGGTGGGTGGACAAATGCATTTAACCATGATAAGGCATACCAAAGGTCCACCATCCCAACCCAGCACATCTTCCATGTCTTGGCATTAAATTCTTGGCCATTCTTGGTACAGAAACCACCTCCAGTTTGGACGGCCTGATCATAACAGCATTAAAAGTGCTCTTTTTAATTTATGAATGCAAGACAGAAACTTGGGTGAGTTAAAATAGCAGGCAGATATACAGTGCGTGCGTGCCTGTGTGTGTACCAGGCAGATATACAGTGTGTGTGTATGTGTGTATACATACATAAACACATGCACACACCCCTATCTATATAATTTTTTTTAAGGGCTAAGCTTTTCTGCCGCCTTCAGACTGGCGGCTGTAATAAGTGGCACTCAACCGCGCTGCGTTTAATTCCGTGACTCTTCTCCCCAGTTTTAAATTCTTTCCTGCAGCATTTAATTGCTTTCCTAATATCGCCAATATAATCTTTTCCCCCCGGTTGTCGCAAGGATTACGGCCAAATAAAAAAAAAGACAAAGCTGTATTTTATTAATATGAAAATCTGAAATTAACTTCCGTGCTCAATTTAGGGAAGGTTCCTCCTGCACTGCTCTTCATTCTCTGTCTTCGGAGGATTATAAATGGGCAGAATAATAAAACCTGGCCTGAAGCTTAGCCAGGCAGGTTAAGATCTGAAATCCTGGTTTTGATTGATGGACAGATGTCAAGAGGCTGACGGGAAAAGCGAGGTCAACACATCCGACGGGCAGGAGGTGGGAAAGGAAAAGATTGACGCTGTTCAAGAGAAGTTGAGCAGTAGAAGAGCAGCTGGTCCTCATTTTACGATGGTAGCAGAGTCCAAAATCTCCACAGCTAAGAGAGACAGTTGTTAAGTGAGTTTTGCCCCATATTACGACATTTCTGGCCACCGTCGTTAAATGAATCGCCGCAGTTGTTAAGTGAGTAAGACGGTTGTTAAGTGAATCCGGCTTCCCCCGTTGACTTTGCTTATCAGAAGGTCGCAAAAGGGGATCACGTGACCCCCCCTGGGACGCTGCGACCGTCATAAGTATGAGTCAGTTGCCAAGTGTCTGAATTTTGATTATGTGACAATGGGGATGCTGCAATGGTTGTTGAGTGTGAAAATAAGTCACTTTTTCAGTACTGTTGTAAGTTTGAACGGTCACTAAATGAACTGTTGTTAAGTCAGAGATTACTTGTATTAAGCTACACATACCACTTGCTGACAAATTTTGGTCTCCTCAACACCTTGACAATTTTGCTCCGTCGGCAAAGGATGAGTCCTAGTGGACAACCATCTAAACATGAGCCAATATTGTGCGGCAGCAGCCAAAAAAGCTAATACAATACTACAGTAGTGGCCAAAATTGTGGAAACCTTTTGGGAAAAGTGTATTTTTGAGGTTTGATGGCTAATAACACCACTTTCTTTTTGGAGCTGTACCATAAAATTATATATCAATGGAAAGATAATTTAATCAAGAACGTAACGCAACATAGTTTGTTCAATTATCTGTACTGTATTCTATGAAACGTTATAGCCAAATAACCAGAAAAAGGAAGCACAACTTGCTTAGGTGGATATCAGGGAGCTTTCCTTCATCTGATTGTAGCCAATGAGCGTGAGTGTTTAGAGAGCCAATCAGGCGTCATCTTGTTTTGGCAATGAGCCAATCAGATCACAGTAGGATTCAGTTATTGATGTCATGTATTGAAGCCGAGAGGAGGACATTTGTCAGTGTGTTATGTGATGGCTATCAAGTGGGTTGGGTTTTTTGGTGTTCTTTCATTTAGTGAGCTTGCAAAACGTAATAAAATTAAAGTAACGGTGCAAAGAGTTGACTGGTTGCCCAGAAAGCGATGTAAAATAGTATTATTAAGCGAACAAGGCCACAGTTATAAATAAATTAGAAGAAAAATGGGTGGAAACTTAACCAAAGGTGGCATTTCTACGGTACACTTTTCCCAAAAGGTTTCCACAATTTTGGCCACTACTGTAGGTCATATTAACAGAGGGACAGAATCGAGATCACACCGAGTAATAGTACCACTTTATAAAGCCCTAGTAAGACCACACTTAGAATACTGCATCCAATTTTGGTCACCCCAATACAAAAAAGATGTGAGGATTTTGGAAAGAGTTCATAAAAGAGCAACAAAGATGGATTAGGGGCCTAGGAGCTATAGCCTACGAAGAACAATTGCAGGAACTGGATACACCTGATCTAGTGAAAAGAAGGAGCAGGGGGTGACATGATAGCAGCCTTTCAATATTTGAGGGGCTGCCCCAAAGAAGAGGGAGTCAAGCTATTCTCCAAAGCGCCTGAAGAAGGCAGGACAAGAAGCAATAGATGGAAACTAACCAAGGAGAGAAGCAACCTAGAACTAAGGAGGGATTTCCTGATACTTATAACAATTGATCAGTGGAATGGGTTTCCTTCAAAAGTTGTGGGTGCTCCAACACTGGAAGTTTTCAGGGACAGGACAACAATTTGCCCGGAATGGTATAGATTAGATTAGATTAGATTAGATTAGATTAGATTAGATTAGATTAGATTAGATTAGATTAGAGTAGAGTAGAGTAGAGTAGAGTAGAGTAGAGTAGAGTAGAATAGAATAGAATAGAATAGAATAGAATAGAATAGAATAGAATAGAATAGAATAGAAATATAGAATAGAAATATAGAATAGAATATAGAACAGAAGAAGAACAGAACAGGAACAGAACAGGAACAAGAACAAGAACAGAACAGAATATAGAATAGAATACCAAGAATAGAAAATAGAATAGAATAGAATAGAATAGAATAGAATAGAATAGAATAGAATAGAATAGAATAGAATAGAATAGTTGGAAGGGACCTTGGAGATCTTCTAGTCCAACCCCCTGCTCAGGCAGGAAACCCTATACCATTTCAGACAAATGGCTGTCCAGTCTCTTCTTAAAAACTTCCAGTGTTGGAGCATTCACAACTTCTGGAGGCAACTTCCGTTCCATTGATGAATTGTTCTCACTGTCAGGAAGTTTCTCCTTAGTCCTAGCTTGCTTCTAGGATTGGATTAGATGACCTCCAAGGTCCCTTCCGACTCGGTTACTGTTACTGAGTTAGGCATCTGAGATAAACCCGGTTAGGAACTTGGGAAAGTTGTATATCACAGAGAATATATGATGTAACGGCACATCTTCACGGGTCCCCTGAAGTGTGCCAGCAGCAGGTGTTCTAGAGGGACTCAAGGACAATGATTAAGGGAGGTGATACTTATAATGGATTTATGATGTCCTGTCGTGTGCGTTTGATGTCGCTCTCCGTGGTTTCCGGGAAGACTTTCGTTTTTATTTTCCGTCGCCGTGAATCGGTGGGGAGCGCAACCACGTAGGAACAGGGATCTGCAACCTTGACAACTTTTAAGACTTGTGGGCTGAAATGGCATACAGTTTCCTGCCTGAGCAGGGGGTTGGACTGGATGACCTCCAAGGTCCCTTCCAACTTTATTATTATTATTAAGAAATTGCTAAGCAGCGTTAAGTAGGTTGCTTAGATCCAAATGGATCCTGTTTCTATAGCAAAATCAATTTGGACACTCCCTTCGGCTGATAAATCCTGCACATGGTGTTTGCTGGGAGGTGATTTCCTTAAGCCTTATCACAAGACTGGCAGGCGAGCAGATATTGGGGGGCGGGGGGGAGAAACATTAGTCAGGCACTTAGCATGAATCAGTTGGTCCCCCCCCCTCAAAAAATAAATAAATTCTAACATCTCTATTTAAGGACGAAATTGCTTTGCTAGAAGCTGGAGCACTATACACGTTTTCCTTCATTAAAAATTAGTGAGGCATGGAGAAAGGACCACGCTGGAGAAAAAGACAGGGCCAGTGAATGTTAGGCACTTAAATCACGTTGTTTTGAACACGCAAAACTACAAGAGACCTTTACTGATTTTCTTGTGAAGCTGAATTTGGCAGCAGCTGAAACCCAACGCCGAAAACAACAGTAAAAAGGAAGCTGCAGCTTGAGTAAGTCAGTTTAGTCAAGTGGTTAAGGCATCAGCCTAGAAACCAGGCCAGGAGAGGGTAAGTTCTAGTTCTGCCCTTGGAGATGAAAGCTGGCTGGGTGGCTTTGAGTCAATACACCAGGAGACTGGGAGTTCTAGTCCCACCTTGGGTATCATAGCCGACTGGGTGATTTTAGGCCAATACACCAGGAGACTGTGAGTTCTAGTTCCATCTTGGGTAGGATAGCAGACTGGGTGGCTTTGAGTCAATACACCAGGAGACTGGGAGTTCTAGTTCCACCTTGGGTATCATAGCCGACTGGGTGATTTTAGGCCAATACACCAGGAGACTGTGAGTTCTAGTTCCATCTTGGGTAGGATAGCAGACTGGGTGGCTTTGAGTCAATACACCAGGAGACTGTGAGTTCTAGTTCCACCTTGGGCCAGATAGCAGACTGGGTGGCTTTCAGTCAATACACCAGGAGACTGGGAGTTCTAGTCCCACCTTGGGTGTCATAGCCGACTGGGTGATTTTAGGCCAATGCACCAGGAGACGTGAGTTCTAGTTCCAACTTGGGCCGGATAGCAGACTGGGTGACTTTGAGTCCATACACCAGAAGATGGGGAATTCTAGTTTTACTGTGGGCAGGACAGTCGGCTGGGTCACTCTGGGCCGATCACCAGGAGACAGTGAATTCTAGTACAACCTTGAGAATGAAAGCTGGGCCAAGCAGCAGGAGGTGGTGAGTTCTAGTCCCTACTTAGGCATGCACCAAGGACGCCACAGTCTTCCTCCTCCTCCTCCTTCTCTCCCCCCTCTTCTCCTCCTCCCCACAAGCCCCCCTCCCTTCAAGCACTGATGATGTTCACTAAATTGGGTCATGAAATGTCTGCAAGAAAACAACCAAGCTCAGAGAGCACCAAGGACACCACAATTATCCTCCTCCTCCTCCTCCCCACCACCACCACCACCACTCCCTACTAGCACTGATTATGTTACCTAGTTGGGTTATGAAATGTCTGCAAGAAAAAAACAATCCCAGAGAGCACCAAGGACCCCACAGTCCTCCTCCTCAAACCCCAGTCCCTCGTAGCATTGAATTACGTTACCTAGTTGGGCCATGAAACGTCTGCAAGAAAACAGCCCAGCTCAGGTGGCACCCAGCACCCCACAGTTCAACTCCCAGCTACAAATATTCCCTTCTGTTGGCATCAGTTGTGAGCGAACACACTTTTAAAGTATTCTGCACCACCTTTGTGGACTCGTAAAAGAAGATCACCTTGGCCTATGCCCTGAAAATGGAAAATATGCATTACAGATACACTTACCTGGCTTCCTGCCCCCCCCCCCAAAATAACTTTGGGCCGGCACAGAAAAGCCGAGAGGGGGTCCCCGTTGCTGAAATTCATAATTAGCAACCCTCTCCCAGACCAGCAGGGTGGCGTGGGGCCTTCTGCGTGAGCGAGCAGAGGGCTGAATCTTAACAGTAGTGGCCAAAATTGTGGAAACCTTTTGGGAAAAAGTGTATTTTTCAGGTTTGATGGCTAATAACACCACTTTTTTGGGGGGGGGGAGTAGTACCATAAAATTATATATCAATGGAAAGATAAATTTAATCAAGAATGTAATGCAACAAAGTTTGTTCAATTATCTGTATTCTGTGAAAGGTTATAGCCAAATAACCAGAAAAAGGAAGCACAACTTGCTTAGGTTGATCTCAGGTAGCTTTCCTTCATCTGATTGTAGCCAATGAGCAGGAGTGTTTAGAGAGAGCCAATCGGGTGTCGTCTTGTTTTGGCCATGAGCCAATCAGATCACGGTAGGATCCAGTTATTGATCTCATGTATTGAAGCTGAGAGGAGGACATTTGTCAGTGTGTTATGTGATGGCTATCAAGTTGGCTGGGTTTTTTTTTTGTGTTCTTTCATTTAGTGAGCTTGCAAAACGTCATATAATTAAAGTCACGGTGCAAAGAGTTGACTGGTGGCCCAGAAAGCGATGTAAAATAGTATTATTAAGCGAACGAGGCCACGGTTATAAAGAAATTAGAAGAAAAATGGGTGGAAACTTAAACCAAAGGTGGCATTTCTGCTGTACGCTTTTCCCAAAAGGTTTCCACAATTTTGGCCACGACTGTATCTTCAAGGACTCAAATATCGTTTTTCCTCTTGTCAGCAGCTCTGCTGACATCTGGGGCATGAGCTGTCTTAGCATCCAGATGCAGAAGTGCACGAAGAAAGAAAACATCCGTGTGATCCAAATATTGCTGACTCCGGCCAAATGGAATAATTGGACAGAGGAGAAGCCTCTCTCTGAGGAGTCCTTATCTTGACATAATTGCTTGGCAAAAGGGGAATTTCACAGTGGGATCACGGCATAAGCAAAAAGGTAGGTGGGGGTGGGAAGGGTATCTAACCTGCTCTTTGTGATGGTCAGACCAGAGATTGAACCAGGGGTAGTGTAACTATGATCCCTTTACTACCTTTGGACTTCAACTCCCACAATTCCTGAGCCAACTATGCCGCCTTTACGACCTGTGGACTACAACTCCCAGAATTCATGAGCCAAGTATGGGCCTTTACGATTTGTGGACTACAACTGCCAGAATTCCCGAGCCAGCAACTATGGCCTTTTCAACAGCTGTGGACTTCCAGAATTCCTGAGCCAAGTATGGGCCCTTTACGACCTGTGGACTTCAACTCCCAGAATTCCTGAGCCAGCAACTATGGCCCCTTCAACAGCTGTGGACTTCAACTCCCAGAATTCCCGAGCCACGTATGGGGCCTTTACGACCTGTGGACTTCAACTTCATCAATGATTTGGACGAGGGGATAGATGGGGAAATCATCAAATTTGCAGACAACACCAAGCTGGCAGGAATAGCCAACACTCCAGAAGACAGGCTTAAGATACAGGAGGACCTGGACAGACTTGAACACTGGGTGCTATCTAACAAAATGAAATTCAACGGTGAAAAAAGTAAGGTTCTACATTTAGGCAAGAAAAACCAAATGTACAGGTATAGTATAGGGGGTAACTTGCTCAACAGTAGCAACTGTGAGAGGGATCTCGGAGTCCTAGTGGACAATCACTTGAATATGAGCCAGCCGTGTGCTGCAGCTGCCAAAAAAGCCAACACAGTGCTGGGCTGCATTAACAGAGGGACAGAATCAAGAACACGTGAAGTATTAATACCACTTTACAAGGCCTTGGTAAGGCCACACTTGGAATACGGCATCCAGTTTTGGTCACCACGATGTAAAAAAGATGTTCAGACTCTGGAAAGAGTGCAGAGAAGAGCAACAAAGATGATCAGAGGACTGGAGGCCAAAACATACGAAGAACGGTTGCTGGAATTGGGTATGTCTAGTTTAATGAAGAGAAAGATCAGGGGAGACATGATAGCAGTCTTCCAGTATCTCAGGGGCTGCCCCAAAGAAGAGGGAGTCAAGCTACTCTCCAAAGCACCCAAAGGCAGGACAAGAAGCAACGGATGGAAACTAATCAAGGAGAGAAACAACTTAGAACTAAGGAGAAACTTCCTGACAGTTAGAACAATTAACCAGTGGAACAACCTGCCTCCAGAAGTGGTGAATGCTCCAACACTGGAAGTTTTTAAGAAGAGACTGGACAGCCATTTGTCTGAAATGGTATAGGGTTAGTCCTGCCTGAGCAGGGGGTTGGACTAGATCACCTCCAAGGTCCCTTCCAACTTTATTATTATTATATTATTATTATTATTAACTCCCAGAATTCCTGAGCCAAGTATGGCCCCTTTACAACCTGTGGACTACAACTGCCAGAATTCCTGAGCCAGCAACTATGGCCCCTTTATGATCTGTGGACTTCAATTCCCAGAATTCCTGATCCAACTATGGCCCCTTCCCAGAATTCCCGAGCCACCAACAATGGCCCCTTTACAACCCGTGAACTTTAACTCCCAGAATTCCTGAGCAAGCCATGCTGGTTGGCTCAGGAATTCTGGGAACTGAAGTCCCCAGGTCACAAAGAGGCCACAGTTGCCCACCCCTGGATTAAACCACACATAGATGGGGATGTTTAGAGCAGGGCTTTTCAACTTGTGGTACATTAATGAGTGGCAGGTGGTACGCAGCCCTGCCTAGCCAAGTGTAGTGGGGGAGGGAAAGAGCCAGCACAGGCAAGGACTTACAGTGAGAGAGTCCTCTGGAGCTGCAGTTTTACTTATGAATGGAGCCATTTGGGGAGGCTGCCTTAGCCTGCAGCCAGTACTTACATTTTTTTTCTTCTTTAAGTGCCGGCTGAGCTCCTTACTTTCCTTTCTAGCCAGTAGCTAATTCTTAAAGGGGAAGTGCCTTTTTAAGTTAGTTCACTCAGCAGCTTGTCTTTTCTGTCTGTGGAGGCCTTTCCTTGTTTGATCAATATATGGAAGGGGGAAAATACAGGGGGGGGGGTTCAAATTCTTCCTTCAGAAGGAGATGGGAATGAGAAAAAGGGAGGCAGGGAAGGGAGGGAGGCAGGGAAGGAAGTCCCGCCTTAGCACTTGGCCACCAGCAGCTCTGCCATTGACTTTGCTTGTCAAAAGGTTGCAGAAGGGGATCACATGACCCTGGGACACTGTGACCATCATAAATATGAATCAGTTGCCAAGCATCCAAATATAAATCACATGACTCTGTTGCTGCAATGGTCATAAGTGTGAAAAATGGTCATAAGTCATTTCAGTGCAATTGCAACTTTGAACAGGTTTTTTTTTTTTATCACCAAGTTTTTGACACCTTGCTAGGTGGTATTCGAATATTGCCATATCCTAAAAGTGGTACAATCGGTAAAAAGGTTGAAAAGCCCTGGTTTAGAGAATAGCCAAGTCTTCAGAATCATCGTTTAGCTAACCTGGATACAGGAAGGAGAGAAGAGGGTGAGGGAAGGGCAGGCAGGAAATATCCATACTTTCTTAAAAGGGAAAAAAAACCCCTATCTCTGAATTTTGCAGTTTGACTCCAAGTGCAGAGAAATGCTAAAATCCTGGCAAATGAAACGGTACGGCTGCAGGACTAGAATTCACCATCGCCTGGTAAGGGGTCCAAAGTCACCTAGCCGGCTTTTACGCCTAGGGTGGGATTAGAACTCGCCTTCTGACACACAAAATCAATGGGGAAGCCAGGTTCGCTTTACAACCGTATTATTCACTTAACAACTGCAGCAATTCACTTCACGACGGTGGCCGAAAGGTCACCAAATGGGTCAAAACTCACCTAACCGTCTTGCTCAGCAACGGAAACGTTGGGCTCAACTGTGGCCGTAATTCGAGGACTACCTGTAAGGCTCAAATTTCTGTCGGTAAGCGAGACATTTGTTAAGCGAGTTTTGCTCCATTTTGCGACCTTTCTCGACCACTGTTGTTAAGTGAATCACCGTAGTTGTTAAGTCAGGGACACGGTTGTTAAGTGAATCCGGCTTCCCCCGTTGACTTTTGCTTGTCAGAAAGTCGTAAAAGGGGATCAGGTGACCGCCGGGACATGGCAACCCCGTCATAAACACGAGTCAGTTGCCGAGTGTCTGGATTTTGATCACGTGACCCTGAGGATGCTGCAAGTCGTCAGTGTGAAAAACGGTCATAAGCCACTTTTATCAGTGCCGTTGTAACTCTGAACGGTCACTAAATGAGCTGTTGTAAGTCGAGGACTGCCTGTATGTCCTTCAGAAGTCCTGTCTGCTATTGCGTTAACCTCGCTGCTATGTCTGTCTACCTTTCCCTGCAAAACACTGTGTAAAACTGGGGCAAGCGGCAATTAACAAACAAGAACTCCCGCTATTTTTAATTACCGTTTTTGCTTTAACGGGGCATCAACAGCCTGCCCTGACATTAGTAAAGGGAACGCTTCCTACGAGTATTTGAGGATTATCTTAAGCGATGCAATTCTCCAAAGGAGCAGCAATTTTGCTCATCCATGAGTGGACTTCCGACTCCCAGAATTCCCCAGCCAGCCAGAATAACAAAGAGGTCTAAGGGACCTTGGAGGTCTTCTAGTCCAACCCCCTGCTCAGGCAGGAAACCCTAGGACAGGGGTAGGCAACCTTGGCTCTTTTATGACTCGTGGACTTCAACTCCCAGAATTCCTGAGCCAGCTGTGCTGAGGGGAAAGGGAGAGGTTTCCAAGCTGAGCCATGCTGGCTCAGGAATTCTGGGAGTTGAAGTCCACAAGTCATAAAAGAGCCAAGGTTGCCTACCCCTACCCTAGGATGTGGAGTGGAGAAAAAGACACACGCACAGACCGACACGCACATTAAAAGCTAGCATTGCAAATTCAACGTGGGTGGAGGCAGAAGACAAGAGTGAAATCTCTTTTATATTCAGTGTGCGACTGCCTTTACTTACAAACGTAACTTGCCAGTGCCAGCTTTTCTCAGCAAAATGCCAATTTCCATATCTCCCACCTCCTTGTCAAGCTTTGCTCCACAAGATTTTAACCTTACAATGTTCCGTGGGAATATTACCCATCAGGAGAGCGAGCAGGCAGAGAGAGACGACAAGACACCTCGCCCACTTTTGAGAGGATGGCTAAGATGCTAAAACTCTGTAATTTTTGTTTAGTTTTAGGGTTAAAATCAGAAAACTTAATTTATCACAAAAAAAGATGTTGAGAGTTTGGGGAAAAAAATTCAGAGAAGAGCAACTAAGATGATCCAAGGCCTGGAGGCTAAAACATACGAAGAACGGCTGCAGGATTTGGGTTTGGCCAGTCTGAAGAAAAGAAGAAATAGGGGTGACATGATAGCAGTGTTCCAGTATTTGGGGGGGCTGCCACAAGACAGAGGGGGTCAGGTTGTTCACAAGAGCACCAGAGGGAAGGAAGAGAAACAATGGTTGGAAACTGATCAAGGAGAGAAGCAACCTGGAATTAAGGAGAAACTTCCTAACAGTGAGGACAATTAACCAGTGGAACAACCTGCCTCCAGAAATCGTGGGTGCTCCATCGTTGGAGATTTTTAAGAAGAGATTGGACAGTCACCTGTCTGAGATGGTATAGGTCCTCCCAAGGTCCCTTCCAGCTATGCTCTATTCTATTCTATTCTATTCTATTCTATTCTATTCTATTCTATTCTATTCTATTCTATTCTATTCTATTCTATTCTATTCTATTCTATTCTATTCTATTCCTATTCTGTATTTCTATTCTATTCTATTCTATTCCCATCACAATCCCCCTATATTCTATTCTATTCTATTCTATTCTATTCTATTCTATTCTATTCTATTCTATTCTATTCTATTCTATTCTTCTTTCCTATTCCTATTCCATTCTCTTCTCTTCTCTTCTCTTCTCTTCTAATTTCTATTCGTATTGTATTGTATTGTATTGTATTCTATTCTAGTTTAATTTTTGCCTTCCATGTATTGTTTGAATATGCTCTAGTACAGGGGTCGCCAACCTTTCTGGGTTGGCGTTCCGGTGGGAAAGGGAGGGACAGGCACATTTATGCGTGCATGCGCACACACGCAAATGTGGCTGCATGCGCGCAAACAGGGCCGTGAACATGTGCGCCGGTACGCAGCTTGCGGCTCAGCCAGCACCAGCGAGAGACTCACGGTTCAAGGTTCGGCTAACATCGGAGCAAGCACAGGGGCCAGCCACTGATGCAGCCTGGTGGCCAAGAGGCCACGGCCCCGTAGTGGGCCACAGCGCGTAGGTTGGGGACCTCTGCTCTAGTAAATACACCCAGCTAACACATATCCGTGAAGGAGGCAACGAGGCTGCCTTCTTCCCATTAATCTCCCGACTTTGTTGGCATGTCGCACCTCCTCCATTGCCATGACAATCTGCTATTAGGTTGCTGAAGTCTCTGCACAGGCAGCTATTTTTAGTTGATTTGCTTCTCCCCTGGAGACCGCCGCGGAGTGAAACATTCCCTGCAACCCCTAGGATGGACAAACCCCTAGGACAGGCCCTAATTCATTGACTTCTGCATGGGGGGCGGGGGAGGGGGGGCGGGCTTAAGCTCCAGGACTTGCTCCAGTGGCAGGGGCATTGTGGGTCTTTTGTCTATGGAGATTCTCAGTCATCCAGCTGATGGCTGTCCCGAAGGTGCTTTTTTTCAAAAGGCCACTGGGCTTTGTCGTTTCCTGGAAGGCCTTTCGCTTCCCAATCCAAGAAGCTCCTTCAGTTCTGAAGAAGAACTTGGATGAAGAAGCTTCTTGGATGGGAAGTGAAACGTCTTCCAGGAAAAAAGGAAAGTGCAGTTGCCTTTTGGAATAGGAATAGGAATAGGAATAGGAATAGGAATAGAATAGAATAGAATAGAATAGAACAGAACAGAATAGAATAGAATAGAATAGAATAGAATAGGATAGGATAGGATAGGATAGGATAGGATAGGATAGGATAGGATAGGATAGGATAGAATAGAAATAAGAATGAATAGAATAGAAATACAGAATAGAATAGAAATAAGAATGAATAGAATAGAATAGAATAGAATAGAATAGAATAGAATAGAATAGAATAGAATAGAATAGAATAGAATAGAATAGAATAGAATAGAATAGAAAATATGGAATGGAATGGAATGGAATGGAATGGAATGGAATGGAATGGAATGGAATAGAATAGAATAGAATAGAATAGAATAGAATAGAATAGAATAGAATAGAAATAAGAATGAATAGAAGAATAGAATAGAATAGAATAGAATAGAAATACAGAATAGAATAGAAATACAGAATAGAACAGAAATACAGAATAGAATAGAATAGAATAGAATAGAATAGAATAGAATTACAGAATAGAATTATAGAATAGAATATAGATTTTAGATGCAGAATCAATTATAGAATCAATTATTCTATTCTATTCCTATTCCTATTTCTTTTTCTATTCCTTTTCTATTCCTTAATTCTGTTCCTTAATTCTGTTCCGTAATTCTATTCTATTCTATTCTGTTCTGTTCTATTTCTATTTCTATTTCTATTCTGCCTCAAATGTTTCAATAATGCCAAACAGGTTCATTGAAGCTAAACTGAATTCTGGTTTGTTTCGTTCCCCCCCTCTCCCCCCCCAAGCCAGAAGTCTGATAAATCATCTCCAACCACAGAGGCATTAAGATTCCGGGCCCGTCTCCGGGCGAGACGAAAAGAGGATGAAAGCCCTCAAGAAAACAAGAGGGAGAGAAGCAGGAAGGCCTGTGTGCGCATGGAAGTCACGCGTGTCGATCGCGTTCCTTCTCCGAATTAATTTGGGAACCTGAAACAAACAGCCTGAAACCTAGGACTGACCTTTTAGTCCCTGCCCTTCTTATGTGGTTTAAGGAGAAACCAGGTGATTTGGTTTTCGTGAAGGACTTTACGATATAGAGATATATACATTCATAAGCAAATATTTCAACCTGAAGGTTAACGGAAAACATGTATAAATAATTGCACCAAACGCGGAGGAAATTTGAGTTTTTATAAATAGGAAAACGGGTAACTCGTTTTCCTAGCTCTCTCTCTCTCTCTCTCTCTCTCTCTCTCCCTCTCTCTCCCTCTCTCTCTCCCTCTCAGAAACACAGCCCTCTGGGGTAGTTATGCCTCTACAGCAATCTGGGGAAACCAGCGACAATCTATTGGGTGCAAAATATGGAAACTGATCAAGGAGAGAAGCAACCTGGAACTAAGGAGAAATTTCCTGACAGTGAGAACAATTAACCAGTGGAACAACCTGCCTCCAGAAGCGGTGAATGCTCCAACACTGGAAGTTTTTAAGAAGAGACTGGACAGCCATTTGTCTGAAATGGTATAGGGTTTCCTGCCTGAGCAGGGGGTTGGACTAGATGACCTCCAGGGTCCCTTCCAACTTTATTATTATTATTATTATTATTATTATTATTATTATTATTATTATTATTATTATTATTATTATTATTATTATTATTTATTTATTATAAATCTTTTATTCAGTAGACATGAACCTTAGTCAACTGAACATTCAAATTGGCTGGTGCTGATGGTTGACACAGGTTGCTAACAGCATATTATTATTATTATTATTATTATTATTATTATTTATTACTATTACTATTACTATTATTATTACTATTATTACTATTGTTGTTTTGTTGTTGTTGTTGTTGTTGTTATTATTATTATTTCCTCCCATCACAGCTTTGGGGGGGGGGAGAGGGAGGAAGCCAATTGGGATACAGACAGTCCTTGACTTACAACTTATAGTAAGTCAATTGCAAAAGGCAGCTTTGCTCGGAACAGCTGAACACCCTGCGTTGATACCAGATCTAATTCCCATCAAAATATCCACATCTGCCTCTCCCAGGTCCGTGGGAAGGACTCGAGGGGTGGATAAAAATTCCGGTCTGCACATCTGGCGGACGATGAGACAAATGATAAATCGCACAGGTAGGTAGTCCTTGACGTACGACTGCAAATGAGTCCCTAAATGTCCCTTGCTGGGCGCAACGTCGGTTAACGTTGCGTTTTGCTTCATTTTAACACCTTTCTTGCCATGCGGTTGTTCAGCGAATCACTGCCGTTGTTAAGTGGGCCACACGGTTGTTAAAATGAATCGGGCCTTCCCCCGTCGACTTTGCTCATCAGAAGGTGGCGAAAGGGGATCACGTGACCCCCGGGGACGCTGCGACCGTCGTCAACATGAGTCAGTGGCCAAGCGTCTGGATTTTGAGCGTGTGACCGTGGGGGAGGCTGCGACGGTCGTTAAGTGTGAAAGACGGTCGTAAGTCGCTATTTTTTAGGGCCGTTGTGACTTTCAGCGGCCACCAAACAAACGGCTGTAAGTTGAGGACTACCTGAATTCAGAGTAAAGGGAGAGGCAAGGTTCTCCCTATCAGCTGTGCTTTGTCACACCTGGATGTTGCCAAGTCTTCGAAATTGATCTTTTGCAGTGCGTTCTTCTCGTTGCCCCTCTACTAATCCACTGCAAACTGAGGATTTTTCCGCTTCTGGAAACAAAAGACTTGTATAGCTATCAGCGCAAACATCTGGCAGGGGATAACTGAAAAGCTAGAACGGTCCCAGCTGTTCTTCATGGGCTCTGTGCTTCAAACATCTGGAGGAGTAGCAAGCTTAGGCTAATGTGATTATGTAAGTGAAAATCGTGGGGTCCTTTGGTGCTCTCTGAGCTGGGTTGTTTCCTTGCAGACATTTAATTACCCAACTGGGTAATATCATCAGTGCTAGAAAGGAGAGGAGGAGGAGGAGGAACTGGAACTGTCGGGTCCTTGGTGCTCTCTGAGCTGATTTTCTTGCAGACGTTTCATGACCCAAGTATGTAACTTCATCAGTGCCAGAAGGGAGGAGGAGGAAGAAGGAAGGAAGGAAAGACTGTGGGGTCCTTGTTGCTCTCTGAGCTGGGTGGTTTTCTTGCAGACGTTTCATGACCCAACTAGGGAACATCATCAGTGCTAGAAGGGAGGAGGAGGAAGAGGAAGAGGAAGAGGAAGAAAGAAAGAAAGAAAGGAAGGAAGGAAGGAAGGAAGGAAGGAAGGAAGGAAGGAAGGAAGGAAGGAAGGAAGGAAGGAAGGAAGGAAGGAAGGACTGACTGTGGGGTCCTTGGTGCTCTCTGAGCTGGGTGGTTTCCTTGCAGACGTTTCATGACCCAACTAGGGAACATCATCATCAGTGCTAGAAGGGAGGGGGGTTTGGAAGGAGGAGGAGGAAGAGGAAGAGGAGGAGGAGGGGGGAGGGAAAGAGGAAGAGGAGGAGGAGGAGGGGGAGGAACAACTGTAGGGTCCTTGGTGCTCTCTGTGACTTTCTTGCAGACGTTTCATGACCCAAGTATGTAACTTCATCAGTGCCAGAAGGGAGTGGGGTTTGCTCCCCGTTTATATGCAAGTGATTTGCCCTGTCAGGGTTGGTGAAAGTGGTTTCTTGATTAGATTGTTGTTTATATAAAAACGCTCCCACCAATCCTGACAGCAGGAGGGGGAGGACTGTAGAGTCTTGCAGACATTTCATTCCCCACCTATTGATTCACTTTTACTGGTTTTCCGCAGTTACGACGCGTTGCAGCCTCCCCCTGGTCACGTGATCAAAATCCAGGCCCTTGGCAACTGGCTCGTGTTTATGACGGTCGCCGCGTCCCGGGGGTCACGCCATCCCCTTTTTGCAACCTTTTGACCAGCCAAGTCAAGGGAGAAGCCGGATTCACTTAACAACCGGGTGACCGACTCAACAGCCGCCGTCCATCTCTTAACATGTGGCAAGGGAGGTCACAAAATGGGGCGAAACTCGCTTAACGACCGAAAGGGAAACTGTGGTGGTAAGTCAAAGAACGACTTGTGTATCCAGCAGAATCCTACGCTCGGTTTTTCTTCTCCTTCTCCTCGCGATGCTCTTTTTTGAACAATTCCGGAGAGTCGCCGGCAGAACAAGTCCCTCTTTGATCTACCTTATTATTACCTGGATGGCCGGTCCGGTCCAGCGGGATCTTTCTGACGATCGACGGTGACAGGTGCGCCAACGGACAGGCCGCTATTTCGTCTCCGAGGAAGCCCGCCTCTCTTTGGATTAAAACCCCCCGAGCGTCTTTCGGCCAACAAAAAAGCCTTTTGTTCTCTTTTGCCGTTCAGATTTGTCTCCCTCGGGGCCGGCCACAAAAGACTTAAGATACGAACCGCTTTAGATATCTGTGTATCTTTCTGTCTCTGCCTTTCAACTCCGTCCTTAATTTTTCTCTGTTCCGGGATTTCTAACGTTCTTCACATCCTGGCAGTCGAGAAAAAAAAACATCTAAGGACGGTGGTGTGTTCCGTCGATGCGCTAGCCATGCGTTTATGGGCTCGAATGGGGAAGCATCTAAGTTTCTCTGTCTTTCTCTCGTCCCTGGCTTTGTGGGGATCCTGTGGGGCGTTTCCGTAGCGGGCTTGGCTTCCAAAATTTCCTTTTCAAGGGTTCCCGTCACTCCCCGAGACCACCAACCGAGGAAGGAAAGGGAGTCCTTCGCTGGTGGGCGCCTTCGTCTTTTAAGTGTCCTCTAGAATGAAAGCTCTTCAAAGCAGCTTAGTTCCAAGAATGTTTAGTAGGCTGGCTGTCCCGTCCTCCCATCCGTCCCTCCCTCCATTCAGCCATCTCTTCATCCCTCCTCCCTCCCTCCCTCCCTCCCTCCATTAACCCATCCCTCCATCCCTATCCTTCCATTCATCCATGCCTCCATCCATCCATTCACCCATTCCGACATCCCTCTTCGCACCTTCCATTCACTCATCCGTCCACCCATCTCCCATCTCCCTTCCCTCTGTCCCTCCGTCCTTCCATCCATCCCTCTATACCTCCATCCATCCATTTACTGATCCCTCCATCCTTCCTCGCACCATCCATCCATCCATTCCTCCTTGGGTCTCTCCATCCGTCCTTCCATCCATTCACCCATCCCTCCATCTGTCTTTGCACCCTCCATTCATTCCTCCATCCATCTCTCAATCTCTCTTCCCTCTGTCCATCCCTGTATCCCTCCTTCCATCCCTCTATACCTCCATTCACCCATGCCTCCATCCATCCATTTACTGATCCCTCCATCCCTCCTCGCACCATCCATCCATCCATTCCTCCTTGGTCTGTCCATCCATCCATCCATCCATCCATCCTTAATCTGTCCATTCATCCATCCCTCTTTCCATCCATTCACCCATCCCCCATCTCTCTTCACACCCTCCATTCATTCCTCCATCCATCTCTCTCCCTCTCTATTCCCTCTCCATCCCTCCTTCCATTCATCCCTCTATCCCTCCATTCACCCATCCGTCCATCCATCCATTCACATATCCATTCCTCTTTGTTCTCTCCATCCATTCACTCCATTCCTCCCTCCATCTCTCCATCCACCATTCTGAAATCTCTTCACCTCTCATTTTGGGAGATAAAAACCAAGCGAAACTCTCGTCCTGTTTTAGAGGGCGGGAAAATAAGCTTTTCGTTATAAACAACCGAAACCAGCAGATGGAAACCGGGGTGAGGGAAGGGGCTTTCCTACATTCCCCTTGTTCTTTTTTCTCTCTCCCCCCTCTTGAATTTTGCATTTCCCCCCCCCCAGGAGGGTGAATTGTGTTGCCAAGCAGTGGAGAACAACACTCCAGTCACATGGAAACGGGACCACTCAAGCTTATAAAGGGGCGAATAAGGACTAATCCTAACTCAATTGCTTGCCAGAGATATCCCTTAGAATTTAGCCTGCTGGATAAGGACAACCTTCTTCCTAAGTCTGCTTTGCAGTTTAATTGATTATACGCCATCCAGTTGGCTGTTGACTCTTAGCAGCCACACAGATCGCTCTTCTCCGGCTGAGTCCTTCAGGTCTCCCGACGGAACAGCGGAACAACTGAATCCATCATCCTTCTGTTGCAGTTGGTGGCCCTCGTCTCTTTTTCTTCCACCTTTCCAGAATTTATTTTCAGTTTAACCCAGATTTTTTTAAAAAATAAAAAATTATGCGAGGTACAGTGAATGACAGAATCCGAAGGCCGGAAGGGGCCCTGGAGGTCTTCTAGTCCAACCCCCTGGCCGAGACAGGGGTCCTTATACCATCCCAGACACGGTTGTCCAATCTTGTCTTGAACGACTCCAGCGATGGAGCACCCACCGCTGCAAGAGGCAAACTATTCCAATAAGGAATCGGGAGATTCCTCCTTATTTCCACGTTGACGGTTCCTCTGAGTAGGTCCCACCCGTGGCTTCTTGTCTTCTCCTGTGCTGCTCTGGAGAATAAATGGACGCCTTCTTCCCCGGGACGGCGCGTCAAGGATTGGAAGATGCTATTGTCCTGGTTCCGACAGATGAAACTCTTCAAAGAACTTCGAGGCATTATTTACCTTAAAGAATCTTTATTCGAGTAGCAACACATCCGCAAGTACATAGTCCGAGCCAAAATCTGGATTCCCCTCCCCTGAGCACATAGTATCAAAGCACAATTCCCTCCTCTAATTTACAGTCATAAATCACATTCTCCAATTAGCTTGAAATGCAGGCTTCCCCTCCTGTTCTCCAACCCGCCATTTCTTATCATCTCTTATTTCAAAAGCCCTGAGTTCACACACTACTACAATATTGTTATGTCTAACTAACTCCCATCACATTCCTCCTCCTCCCCCAGTATCATCTAACTCTTTAAGAGTAAAGCATGAGAGAGAAAAAGGCTGCATCTCCATCTGTGGTCAAAGCAAGAACATCCGATGTTAGCAGCGTTGACAGCTATCCTGTCACCCCTACGACTTCTCTCGGTTAGGCTACACATACCTAGTTCCCACAACCGTTCATCACACAGTTTAGCAACTTTGTAGCTCTTCTCTGTAGAGTGGGACAACTCACCACGGCCAAATCGGTCTAGCCAATTCGCAACGGCCCACTCGTGGCAGGACAACTCACTGTGGCCAACTCACCGTGGCCAACTCGGTGCAGCCAAATCGTGGCAGGACAACTCATTGTGGCCAACTCATCGTGGCCAACTTGCCATGGCCAACTTGTGGCAGGACAATTCACTGTGGTCAACTCGCCATGACCAACTCACCGCGACCATCTCACTGTGACCAACTCGCCGTGGCCAACTCGTGGCAGGGCAACTCGTCATGGCAAACTCACCGCGGCAAACGCGGTGCAGCCAAATCGTGGCAGGACAATTCATTGTGGCCAACTCGCGGTGGCCAACTCGCCACGGCCAACTTGTGGCAGGACAACTGGCCATGACCAACTCACCGTGGCCAAATTGTGGCAGGACAACTCGCTGGGACCAACTCACTGCAGCCAACTCACTGTGACCAACTCGCCGGGACAACTAGGGCAAAGTTCAGTCAACAAATGTCTCACCTAGCGACGGAAACTTGGGGTACAATTGTGGCCGTTAAGCCGAGGACTACCTGTATACATTTCATGGTTTTCATGTTGTTGTTTTTTAATGTTTTTATGCTGCAAACCGCCCAGAATCCTTTGACTGACCCAAGTTGGGTGGCAAATAAATTTCGTAATAAATAAAAATATATTTCTGTACATGGGACAGACAAAGAATCTAACGCTGGCCTCTCTCTAAACATTAGAGAGTGTTTTTTTCCTTGCAATTGTGGCAGTCTCGCTTTTCCGGGGGCATCAAGGATATATTATATATTTAGATATATATATTATATATATCTAAGGATATATTTTCTCAATGGCAAGGAACAAAATAGGAAATCCATTGATTTTTTTTTCTTTTCAGAATCGTTTAATTAATATCAACACTCGGCGGTAAAGGAGAACAGATCAGATTGGGGCTGTTACTCAAAGAGCTAAAATTATATTACAGAGGCCCCAGGGAGTCTATTAGAGCGACATTTGTCCTTTGGCCCTCTGCAAATTCGTGGCAATAGGATTAGGGCCCAAAACGGTTAATATTCCACAGAGACTTGGCTGAAAGAGATGGAAGAAAGAGGGGGGGGGGGAGAGAGAGATTTAACACCCCAGACCCCAGAGCTGAGCTTCAAACGAGCCGGGCGCGAGAGACTCTTAAGGCGAGCATCACGTTTTTGAATGGGGTGGAAAGCCTCGGGTGCAGCCGAGCGGATATAAAACAGAGAATGAGAATCTGCGTCCGCGTGGAAATACAGAAGGGCACGGAGAGTTTTGATGTTTATAAATGTTCTCAACATTTGTCCTAAGGTCCAGTTCATTTTCGTCCCATTTTTAGTTTTCATCTTTGAAGGCTCATCTTTTATTTTAAAAAATAAGGCAATATCTATCTATCTATCTATCTATCTATCTATCTATCTATCTATCTATCTATCTATCTATCTATCTATCTATCTATCTATCTATCTATCTATCTATCTTTTATCTATCTACCCATCTATCATTTATTTAACTATCCATCTATCATTATCTATCCATCATGTACCTATATCTATCTTCTATCATCTATCGATCCATCTATCATCTATTTATCTAAGCATCAATAATCTATCTATCTATCTATCTATCTATCTATCTATCTATTTACCTATCTACCATCTATCATCTATCTATCCATCATCTACCTATATCCATCTTCTATCATCTATCTATCCATCTATCATCTATTTATCTAAGCATCAATTATCTATCTATCTATCTATCTATCTATCTATCTATCTATCTATCTATCTATCTATCTATCTATCTATCTATCTATCTATCTATCTATCTATCTATCTATCATCTATCTATCTATTCATCATCTACCTATACAGTGGGGCAAAAAAGTATTTAGTCAGCCACCAATTGTGCAAGTTCTCCCACTTAAAAAGATGAGAGAGGCCTGTAATTGTCATCATAGGTAGACCTCAACTATGAGACACAAAATGAGAAAACAAATCCAGACAATCACATTGTCTGATTTGGAAAGAATTTATTTGCACATTATGGTGGAAAATAAGTATTTGGTCAATATCAAAAGTTCATCTCAATACTTTGTTATATATCCTTTGTTGGCAATGACAGAGGTCAAACGTTTTCTGTAAGTCTTCACAAGGTTGGCACACACTGTTGCTGGTATGTTGGCCCATTCCTCCATGCAGATCTCCTCTAGAGCAGTGATGTTTTGGGGCTGTCACTGGGCAACACGGACTTTCAACTCCCTCCAAAGGTTTTCTATGGGGTTGAGATCTGGAGACTGGCTAGGCCACTCCAGGACCTTGAAATGCTTCTTACGAAGCCACTCCTTCGTTGCCCGGGCGGTGTGTTTGGGATCATTGTCATGCTGAAAGACCCAGCCATGTTTCATCTTCAATGCCCTTGCTGATGGAGGAGGTTTGCACTCAAAATCTCACGATACATGGCCCCATTCATTCTTTCCTGTACACGGATCAGTCGTCCTGGTCCCTTTGCAGAGAAACAGCCCCAAAGCATTATGTTGCCACCCCCGTGCTTCACAGTAGGTATGGTGTTCTTTGGATGCAACTCAGCATTCTCTCTCCTCCAAACACGACGAGTTGTGTTTCTACCAAACAGTTCTACTTTGGTTTCGTCTGACCATATGACATTCTCCCAATCCTCTTCTGGATCATCCAAATGCTCTCTAGCAAACTTCAGATGGGCCCGGACATGTACTGGCTTAAGCAGGGGGACACGTCTGGCACTGCAGGATCTGAGTCCCTGGCGGCGTAGTGTGTTACTGATGGTAGCCTTTGTTACGTTGGTCCCAGCTCTCTGCAGGTCATTCACTAGGTCCCCCCGTGTGGTTCTGGGATTTTTGCTCACTGTTCTTGTGATCATTTTGACCCCACGGGGTGAGATCTTGTGTGGAGCCCCAGATCGAGGGAGATTATCAGTGGTCTTGTATGTCTTCCATTTTCTAATTCTTGCTCCCACAGTTGATTTCTTCACACCAAGCTGCTTGCCTGTTGCAGATTCAGTCTTCCCAGCCTGGTGCAGGTCTACAATTTTGTTTCTGGTGTCCTTCAACAGCTCTTTGGTCTTCACCATAGTGGAGTTTGGAGTGTGACTGTTTGAGCTTGTGGACAGGTGTCTTTTATACTGATAACAAGTTCAAACAGGTGCCATTAATACAGGTAATGAGTGGAGGACAGAGGAGCCTCTTAAAGAAGAAGTTACAGGTCTGTGAGAGCCAGAAATCTTGCTTGTTTGTAGGTGACCAAATACTTATTTTCCACCATAATGTGCAAATAAATTCTTTCCAAATCAGACAATGTGATTGTCTGGATTTGTTTTCTCATTTTGTGTCTCATAGTTGAGGTCTACCTATGATGACAATTACAGGCCTCTCTCATCTTTTTAAGTGGGAGAACTTGCACAATTGGTGGCTGACTAAATACTTTTTTGCCCCACTGTATCTTTCTATCATCTATCCATCTATCATCTATTTATCTAAGCATCTATTATCTATCTATCTATCTATCTATCTATCTATCTATCTATCTATCTATCTATCTATCTATCTATCTATCTATCTATCTATCTATCCATTTATCTCTATCATCTATTTATCTATCATCTATTTATCTATCATCTATTTATCTATCCATCATCTACCTCTCTATTATCTATCATCTATTTACCCATCTATCATCTATTTAAGCATCAATTATCCATCCATCTACCTATCTATCATCTATCATCTATCTATCCATCATCTACCTATATCCATCTTCTATCATCTATCCATCTATCATCTAAGCATCAATTATCTATCTATCTATCTATCTATCTATCTATCTATCTATCTATCTATCTATCTATCTATCTATCTATCTACCTATCATCTATGATCTATCTATCCATCATCTACCTATATCTATCTTCTATCCATCTATCCATCTATCATCTATTTATCTAAGCATCTATTATCTATCTATCTATCTATCCATTTATCTCTATCATCTATTTATCTATCTATCATCTATTTATCTATCCATCATCTACCTATCTCTATTATCTATCATCTATTTACCCATCTATCATCTATTTATCTAAGCATCAATTATCTATCTATCTATCTATCTATCTATCTATCTATCTATCTATCTATCTATCTATCTATCTATCTATCTATCATCTATTTACCCATCTATCATCTATTTATCTATCCATCTATTTATCTATATATCTATCTATATCTTTCATTTATCATCTAATTTATCTATTATCTATATCTATCATCTATCTATATGCATATATACATATGTCTATGTATCTATATATCTGTCTATTCCTATCTATTCCTATCTATTCATTATGTATCTTCATGTCTTTTTATTCATCTATGTATCATTTGTCTATCAATATTTATTCATTCATTATCTGTGTACCTGTCTTTCTTATCTGTCTTTCTAATTGTAGACTCTGAACACTCACTAAATGAACGGTTGTAACTTGAGGAATGCCGGTAGCGCACCATTCATTAAAGATTGGCAAAGGCAAGAAAATGGCTCATGATGCGGGAGAGAAAGCTCTTTTGTCTCTGAATGTTCTTTCTCTTTTCAATGCAAAAGTCAAGGAGAGAATACTATTCACGGCCACACTAAACCCACATACAAAAGTTCAAGCTTTTCTGTGTTACAAATTAAAATACGTGGCCTCTGCTTTTATTCTTTTATTGTCATGTGCTGATCTCTATTGCTGGAACATTCTCTGCTTACCCCGGTCTATCACACTCCTCCCTCCGTCTGTGTAATTCCTCTGGATCACAAACTAAAACTCCTTTAAAAATAGGGCTCTGCTCTGCGGCCCACATGAATAAATTCCTTCCAAGATTTACCTCATTTATTGAGCAAATCAAGGTCCTTGGTGCTCTCTTGAGCTGGGCTGTTTTCTTGCAGACGTTTCATGACCCAACTAGGGAACATCATCAGTTCTAGAAGGGAGGAGGAGGAGGAAGAGGAGGAGGAGGAGGAGGACTGTGGGGTCCTTGGTGCTCTCTGAACTGGGTGGTTTTCTTGCAGACGTTTCATGACCCAACTAGGGAATATCATCAGTGCTAGAAGGGAGGTGGGGTGTGAGGAGGAGGAGGAGGAAGAGGAGGAGGAGGAGGAGAAGGACTGTGGGGTCCTTGGTGCTCTCTGAATTTGGTGGTTTCTTTGCAGACATTTCATGACCCAACTAGGGAACATCATCAGTTCTAGAAGGGAGTGGGGTTTGCAAACTGGAGGAGAAAGAGGATCACAACAACTATAGGGTCTTTGCTGCTCTCTGAGTTTGGTTGTCTTCTTGCGGACATTTCCTGACCCAACTAGGGAACATCATCAGTGCTAGAAGGGCGTGTGTGTGTGGGGAGGAGCAGGAGGAGCAGGAGCAGGAGTGCTAGAAAAGAGTGGGATTTGTGGAGAGGAGGGAGGGGGGGGAACAGAGGAGGAGGAGAGGGAGGGGTCTTTGCTGCTCTCTTTGGTTGTCTTCTTGCAGAAATTTCCTGACCCAACTAGGGAACATCATCAGTGCTAGAATGGGAGGAGGAGGAGGAGGAGGAGGAGGAGTGCTAGAAAAGAGTGGGGTTTGTGGAGAGGAGGGAGGGAGGGAGGAGGGGGGGAGGAACAGAGGAGGAGGAGGAGAGGGAGGGGTCTTTGCTGTTTTCTGAGCTTGGTTGTTCTCTTGCAGACATTTCCTGACCCAACTAGGTAACTAAGAGTAGGGTTTGTGGAGAGAAGGAGGGAGGGAGTAAGGGGGTTTCTGGAGAGGAGGAGGGGGAAGGAGGAGGGGAGGAAGGGAGAACTGTGGGGTCCTTGGTGCTCTCCAAGTTTGGCAGTTCTCTTGCAGACATTTTATGACCTAACTAGGGAACATCATCAGTGCTAGAAGGGGTGTGTGTGTGTGGGGGGAGGAGGATGACGATGACAACTATGGTGGTTTTCTTGCTGTTGTCGGCTCTCTCACAAAGACAGAAGCCGGGGGGGGGGGAAACACCCTGCTGGGAATCTTGCCTCTGCAATGGCTCTGGAGCATGCCTACATCACAACATGATATGTAATTTTTATAAATAATTTTACCTGTATAGGCGATGTTCTTAGGATTCCCGTACGGAGCCCCGGGCTGAACGGGGCTATAAACAGGATTCATCGTCAGGTATGTGAAAACTCTGGAAAAACAGAACAAAAAAAACAAAAAACAGTGGAGTGTTCAGAAAGCATGAATGGAAAACATTTTACCAACACCGAGGGAAAATATTTTTTTTAAAAAAAATTAAAATCTCGGTACTAAACAGACCCAATTGAAGCGGGTCTGCTTGCTTCTTATTCGTTCAGCACTTTGGGGAGAAGTAAAGGGGGGGCAAGGCTGTTTGGGGGTCTTTTTCTCTATATATAGACCACACAACTTACAACCCATTCCCTTAGTAACTGCTCAAAGTTACTATGGCCTTGGAAAAAAGGGATTTGTGGCCGTTTTTCTCACTTACAACCAGAACAGAACAGAATAACAGAGATGGAAGGGACCTTAGAGGTCTTCTAGTCCAACCCCCTGCTCAGGCAGGAAGTCTACTAACTAGATGATCCTTGCACTTCCTTATACAGGTGGGTATAAGGACTTCCAGCCATTCCTTTAGTGATTGTTTGAAGTTACAACAGCCCTGGAAAAGGGACTGTTTTTCACAACACTTTTACGACCGTTGCAGCATCCCCATGGAGTCACGGGATCAAAATTCAGACGCTTGGGCAACTGACTCGTATTTACGACGGTTGCAGCGTCCAGGGGTCACGTGATCTCCTTTTGCGACCTTCGGACCAGCAAAGTCCGTGAGGGAAAAGCCGGATTCACTTAACAACCGTGTTACTAACTTAACAATTGCAGTGATTCGCTTAACAACAATGGCAAGAAAGGTCATTCAAATGGGGCAAATCTCGCTTGACATCTGCTTTGCTTAGCAACAGAAATTTTAGGCTCAATTGTGGTCGTAAGTCAAGGATTAACTGTAAATCCATGATTCTCTCTGATTGTGTGTTTTTACAATCTGTTCCGACCACTGTTCGTCCTGGGAACATAGGACAGATATTCAATAAAACAATTCATTTCCATGAAGTATGCTGTATTTTTTTTGCTTATCTAATAGACTTTCACGCTCTGTACAGTTCTGATAAAGCTATTGACTAGCCCAGGGGTAGGCAACCTTGGCTCTTTTATGACTCATGGACTTCAACTCCCAGAATTCCTGAGCCAGCATGGGGGAACTATGGCTCTTTTATGACTTGCGGACTTCAACTCCCAGAATTCCTCAGCCAGCATGGGGGAACTAGGGCCCCTTCATGACTCGTGGACTTCAACTCCCAGAATTCCTCAGCCAGCATGGGGGAACTATGGTCCCTTCATGACTCGTGGACTTCAACTCCCAGAATTCCTCAGCAGCCGGGAACTATGGCCCCTTCATGACTCGGGACTTCAACTCCCAGAATTCCTCAGCCAGCATGAACTATGTCCCTTCATGACTCGTGGACTTCAACTCCCAGAATTCCTCAGCCAGCATGGGGGAACTATGGCCCTTCATGACTCGTGGACTTCAACTCCCAGAATTCCTCAGCCAGCATGGGGGAACAATGGCCCCTTCATGACTCGTGGACTTCAACTCCCAGAATTCCTCAGCCAGCATGGGGGAAATATGGCCCCTTCATGACTTGCGGACTTCAACTCCCAGAATTCCTGTGCCAGCATGGGAGGAACTAGGGCCCCTTCATGACTCGCGGACTTCAACTCCCAGAATTCCTGAGCCAGCATGGGGGAACTATGGCCCCTTCATGGCTTGTGGACTTCAACTCCCAGAATTCCTGAGCCAGCATGGCTCAGCTTGGAAACCTCTCCCTTTCCCCTCAGCATGGCTGGCTCAGGAATTCTGGGAGTTGAAGTCCACGAGTCATAAAAGAGCCAAGGTTGCCTACCCCTGGACTAGCCTTACCCAAATTTATTCCCATCAGGCTTTCTTGGCACTGTTGCTAAAAACAATTCCAGGATTTTCCATCTCTGCACATCTAGACACCCGAGTAAAACAGAAGTCTGGTGTGTAATACGGCTGGCTGGTCTCGGATTATCTTAAGCAAAGAACGTTTTATTGCAAGTATATTGCATTCTGCCCAATTTTCGGTCTCTGATGGGAAATGTCGGCCCTGCCTCCACTCAAACCTCTAAATAGATATGATCCATGGCTCCACTGGTTGAGAAAATTATTAAAGTCGAGTGTACTGCATAGCCAAAAAGGTTCAAACAGGAAGTTTTTAAAACAGTCAAGCATTCATTGGTATGTAGCTGCGTTCTTCTCTCAGCTGGATGCCCTTGAAGCAGCATCTCAGGGAGATACAGCCGTTAAAACTTCCGCTTTCCCGTCAAGCATTCCATCTCCCATCCATCCTCCCCAGAGCCCACAGCAGACTGTCACTAAATGGTAACGAAGCAGAAACAACAAGTGTGAGGTGGCAACAGACAGGAAGCCTGGAGGATCAGGTACCAATATTTCTCGAGGGCGCGCACGGCTACTTAATGCCGAGAAGACGCAACCGCTTCTCAACATCCAGCTCGAGAATCCAAATAAAACTCCAGGTTCATTCGTCTCTGAAAATCTTAACTGTTTACTGAATACAAAGTTCAGGTAGTCCTTGACGTACGACCAAAATTGACCCCGAAATTTCTGTTGCTGAGACCGCTGTTAAGTGGGTTTTGCCCCATTTTACGACCTTTCTTGCCACGGTTGTTAAGTGAATCACTGCAGCTGATAAGTTAGTAACCCGGTTGTTAAGTGAAATTGGCTTCCCCCACTGACTTTGCTTGTCAGAAGGTCGCAAAAGGAGATCACGTGACTTTGGGAAACAGCAACGGTCGTAAGTATGAGTCAGTTGCCAAGCCTCTGGATTTTGATCACTTGATCGTGGGGATGCTACAAAGGTCGTAACTGCAAAAAAATGGTCGTCAGTCCCTTTTTTCAGTGCCGTTAACTTTGAACGGTCACTAAATGAATGGTTGTAAGTTCGAGGACTACCTGACTTCTCCTGACCCTGAAGAGATTAGCAGGGAGAGAAGCAACCTGGAACTTTCCTGATAGTCAGAACAATTAACCAGTGGAACCACCTGCCTCCAGAAGCGGTGAATGCTCCAACACTGGAAGTTTTTAAGAAGAGACTGGACAGCCATTTGTCTGAAATGGTATAGGGTTTCCTGCCTGAGCAGGGGGTTGGACTAGATGACCTCCAAGGTCCCTTCCAACTTTATTATCATCATCATCATCATCCTGCAGAAATACTTCACAGAGAGAAAAGCCAACTCCTACTCTTCGTTGAGAATCTCCCCTAAAATATAAAGACACGCGGAGAAAATTCTTTGAATCACTCTAGATGCGAAGAATCCTGAACAAACTATTTTTTGCATGCAGCTACAAGCGCAACTTGCTTTGCCACACGGCTTATAACAATCCCTTTTTCATAGCGTTTCCTTGCGTTCCCTATTTGATCTCAAGATTGCATTTGTTCCATTTATTTAATTCTGATCATACCGCCTTTGCAAGTCACTCAAAGAGGCAAACGTACCTGATTCCCCTTCTCCCTCCTCTCTTCCCCATAACAACATCCCTGCGAGGTGGGTTGGGCTGAGAGAGAGGGACTGGCTGAAAGTCACCCAGCTGGCTTTCATGCCTAAGGCGGGACTAGAACTCACCGTCTCCTGGTGATTGGCCCAAAGTCACCCAGTCGGCTTTTATAACTAAGGCAGAACTAGAACTCACCGTCTCCTGGTGACTGGTCCAAAGTCACCCAGCCGGCTTTCATGCCTAAGGCAGGACTAGAACTCACTGTCTCCTGGTGATTGGCCCAAAGTCACCCAGTCGGCTTTCATAACTAAGGCAGGACTAGAACTCACCGTCTCCTGGTGACTGGTCCAAAGTCACCCAGCCGGCTTTCATGCCTAAGGCAGGACTAGAACTCACTGTCTCCTGGTGATTGGCCCAGAATCACCCAGCTAGCTTTCACGCCTAAGGTGGGACTAGAACTCACCATGTCCTGCTGATTGGCCCAAAGTCGCCCTGCCGGCTTTCATGCCTAAGGCGGAACTAGATCTCACTGTCTCCTGGTGACTGGTCCAAAGTCACCCAGCTGGTTTTACCGGCTGAGGCGGGGCTAGAACTCAGCGTCTCCTGCTGATTGGCCCAAAGTCACCCAGTTGGCTTTCATGCCTAAAGCGGGACTAGAAGTAAATTTCTCGTGAAGAACCATAAAGTTGACCATATCCCAGCGTGAACACCTTCCATTTTTTAACTGAACTTCAGAGTCTTATTATTAGGCCCAAAGCCCTTCAGGAAATGACTGACAGTTTTCTGAATTAAAGTAATGACGTTTTAGAAATGGCATTCTCCTTTGCGATAAGGCTCGGCCAGGAAAACCGTGAACAAATTTTAATAATGCCGAATGGAAACCTTATTCCCACAGGACTGGATGTGAGCTTCTACTCAGATCCACCTCCATCATTACTTATTATCATTCATTCAATCAATCCGTAGGGTCCTCCATCTCCGTAGAGACCCTAACACAGGGTGAAAACTCAATTGCAAATAAGGAATAATAAATACAACGGATGGAAACTAATCAAAGGAGAGAAGCAACCTGGAACTAAGGAGAAAATTCCTGAGAATTAACCAGTGGAACAATTAACCAGTGGAACGGCTTGCCTGCAGAAGTTGTGGGTCACAGGTAGAACAATACCCACATGGATTTGTATTTGTGCAATGGAAATTTTCCTTACTAAAACGATGTGCACAAAGACCCCAGTGAAGAAAGACAGACCAGCCTCAACACAATCCAAAGGCCGCCACTGTAAAAGCAGAAAACACAGCGGCAAACGTATCTATTTGAACTGAGGTTGGAAAAAAATAAGAAAACCCCAAAGCGAAGACGTTCGGTTATCGAACTCATTGGATGGCCCTCCTGAGGGTCTTCGGTGTTGCTGAAATGGGGGAGAGGGGGGAAATGCTCCCCAGAAACCACTTTGCAAAAGCCGAAGGGACAAAGCACGAAATTAACACACCCACAAAATGTTCGGGAAGACTCATTATTAGTCGCCTGTTTTGAGCAGGACTGCCCTCGTCCGAAGGCAATGTGTGAACGAGATGATGAAAAACCAGATGAAGCTGTCTAAATCAGGAGGGCTGATCGAGTCTCCTTTGCATAATCTTGAATGAACAGGGAAATCACTGGAGCAGGAAATTGCAAGGGGACTGGCTAATTCTCTTGCTGGGACTATCAAATAACCAGGTTACCTTACTGCTGGAGGAATTGGCATCCAACAATTATCCCCTGACAACAGGGCTGGGGAATGATGGCTCCTTGATGACTTATGGACTTCAACTCCCAGAATTCCTGAGCCAGCATGGGGGAAACTTTGGCCCCTTCATGACTTGTGGACTTCAGCTCCCAGAATTCCTCAGCCAGCATGGGGGAACTATGGCTCCTTCATGACTTGTGGACTTCAACTCCCAGAATTCCTGAGCCAGCATGGGGGAAACTTTGGCCCCTTCATGACTCGTGGACTTCAACTCCCAGAATTCCTCAGCCAACATGGGGGAAACTTTGGCCCCTTCATGACTTGTGGACTTCAACTCCCAGAATTCCTGAGCCAGCATGGGGGAACTATGGCCCCTTTATAACTCGTGGACTTCAATTCCCATAATTCTTCAGCCAGCATGGGGGAACTATGGCCTCTTTATGACGTGGGGACTTCAACTCCCATAATTCCTGAGCCAGCATGGGGGAAACTATGGCCTCTTTATGACTGGTGGACTTCAACTCGCAGAATTCCTGAGCCAGCCATGCTCAGACTTCCATGCTGTCTCAGGAATTCTGGGAGTCGAAGTCCACAGGTTGTAAAGAGGCCATAGTTGCTTCTGACAAGCAGTCAATGGTGAAGCCAGGTTCACTTTAACAAGCCGGGTTACTAACTTAGCAACTGCAGTGATTCACTTAACAACAGTGGCAGGAAAGGTCGTAAAATGGGGCAAAACTCATTTAGCATCCAAAAGTTTGGGCTCAATTTTGGTCGATAGCAGATAGGAGGACTACCTGTGCAATAAATCTAATAAAACCATCTAGTTGGGTCCATAGGCTTCGTAATCGAAAAGAAATTTGAAGCTGGGCTGTGGGAACTTCATGTCTACACAAATAATAATAATAATAATAATAATAATAATAATAATAATAATAATAATAATAATAATAATAATAATAATAATAATAATAATAATAATAATAATAATAATAATAATAAAGTTGGAAGGGACCTTGGAGGTCTTCTAGTCCAACCCCCTGCTCAGGCAGGAAACCCTATTCCGTGTCAGACAAATGGCTGTCCAGTCTCTTCTTAAAGACTTCCAGTGTTGGAGCATTCACAGCTTCTGGAGGCAAGGAGTTCCACTGATTAACTGTCCTCACTGTTAGGAAATTTCTCCTTAATTCCAGGTTGCTTCTCTCCTTGATTAGTTTGCATCCGTTGCTTCTTGTCCTGCCTTCAGGCGCTTTGGAGACTAGCTTGACTTCCTCTTCTTTGGGGCAGCCCCTGAGATACTGGAACCCTGCTATCATGTCCCCCCTCGTCCTTCTCTTCATTAAAAAGCAAGAAAGGTCGTAATTATTATTATTATTATTTGTTAAGGGAATCACTGCAACTGTTCAGTTAGTGACGCGGTTGTTAAGTGAGTCCAGCTTCCCCACTGATTTTGTCAGGTCGCAAAAGGGGGATCGCGTGACCCCGGGGACACTGCGACCATCATAAGTACGAGTCAGTTGCCACGTGTCTGAATTTTGATCCCGTGATCACACAACGGTCGTTAATTGTGAAAAACGGATCTCTAAGTCGCTTTTTTCCGTGCCGTTGTCAACTGAACAAGCTGTTGTAACTCAAGGATTAACCTGTACGCCTTCTTTCAGCCCTGTTTCCATTTTTTTTTAATTATTATTATTTCAGGCTTTTCATTTCTTTAGCTTGCCGTTTCTTGCTCCTTTCCTGCACTCTACATTAACGGCGCTTATACCAAAAAAAAAAAAAAAAGGGAATAGCATAATGGGGACGGGAGGATTTAATCACTCCACACCGAATAGCAATACTTAAAAGCGCTGCTATGGCAACTGTGTAAATAAGACTGCCGAATATTATCCGGCCCAACATTATCCGGTCTTTTTTCTCCTATTAGTTATTTGGGAAGGAAAGTAATCCTCTCCCGCTTGTTCAAGCGTTCATTTCCTCCCAAAATTACAGAGGAGGTTTTTCCTCCCACAATGCCAGAGGCCATTAGCCTGAAACACTGGGCCACACAGGTGTGCGTATTCCGCACTGTGTACCAGTTCGAGTTTTAAAGGAGAGGGAGAAATGCTTTAGGGAGAAATTGCCTTTTAACAGACCCACAAGACGCACAGCGATGCAGCCGGCCTGGTAAACATTGCTTGCTGAAATAATGTTTGTGGTAACTTATGGCCTAGCTAGCCCTTGACAACATTGTGGACTTCAGCTCCCAGAATTCCTCAGCCAGGCACGCTGGCTGAGGAATTCTGGGAGTTGAAGTCCACAAGTCATAAAAGGGCCAAGTTTGAAGACCCCTGGACTTCAACTCCCAGAATTCCTCAGCCAAGCACGCCGGCTGAGGAATTCTGGGAGTTGAAGTCCACAAGTCATAAACGAGCCATAGTTCCCCCCATGCTGGCTGAGGAATTCTGGGAGTTGAAGTCCACAAGTCACAGAAGGGGCCAAGTTTGAAGACCCCTGCTCTAGATTAACCCAGGCTGTTGTGAGTTGCAGCTCACAAGCATCCAATGAGTGTTGTGGGCTGGCTGATGTGAGTCTTAAAGTTGTCAAGGTTGCAGACTCCTGAGGACCTAGCCTGAATTTGTTTAGGCTTTTTTAACCTGTGTATTTGGGGGGGGGGGGGAGAGGAAAAAATCCCAGTTTTCTATTTAATTAAATCCTTTGCTTAAAGCACAGGCTTCGAACACGGTCTGTGTCAAATGTGTACTTTTCCCACAGAAGCTGTCTGGCTAAATTCACAACCTGGAACAGCAGGCTGGCCCTTGAGGAGAGGATGAAAAGATATTTAAGAGGCTTTTTTTTAATTATTAAAATTTTAAATTATTATTCCTTGCAAGAAGAAAGGATGAGCTGGCTGTCTCCAGAAGAAGCTGCACGCAGCTGGAAAATGCAACCGCATTTGATCTCCTACGCAGGGTTTCTAGATGTCCGGCTTAATAAGAACTTTGGAGAAAAAAAAGGATATATAGTGATTTAACAAATCAAATTTTACAAATATAAGTGAAATATAAATTGAATGAAAAAGATGTTATAGGCAGCTGTAATAAGATAGATAAGTAGTATAGAATTTTTATAGTATATGAAGTATGAAAATATTGGATGTATTTAAATGGAAAATTTGGATATTTAGATGTTAAATACTGAGAAAATGATGACTGATAAGAATTGTTTGAATATTGAGGAGAAATTGAGCTTAAACAAAATTTATGAAAATAAGATATATGGTGAATCAATAAGATGGTTTTTACGAAAATAACGTAAGTTTATAAGGAAAAAAAAAGCCACATATGGACGCTATTATTGTTGGTATATACATAGAAGAAAATGTTTATATTTAATCATTGATATATTGAAAATATCAAATATCAAACATTATATTTGTTTAACGTTGAAGAAGGAGAATACTATTGGGAGAAGAGAAGATCAAAGAAATATATTATTCATTGATATACTAATTATGGAAATATAAAAATTAATTATTATCGACTGTTCATTAACTATTATTGATTGTATGTTCTTTCCAAAAAAAATTATGAACCAAGACAACACGCTGTACACCAGGCACTAAGGATTGTTATTGTAAAAAAAATCAATAAAACTTTTATTAAAAAAAGAAAGAAAGAAAGAAAGAAAGAAAGAAAGAAAGAAAGAAAGAAAGAAAGAAAGAAAGAAAGAAAGAAAGAAAGAAAGAAAGAAAGAAAGAAAGAAAGAAAGATATTTAAGGGGCTTTTTTTTTTTAATTCCTTGCAAGAAGAAAGAATGAGCTGGCTGTCTCCATCGGCATCGAGCGCAGTTGCACGCAGCTGGAAATGCAACTGCATTTTATCTCCTACGCAGGGTTTCTAGATGTCCAGCATAGAGGAGGGGCGACAATCCTGATTTCCAGCAATATACAAATGCAAAACGCACAGCGAGTAAACTTGGAGGAAAGCAGCAACCGAGAAACCAGCCTCATTAGCCCGTTGGGGGGAAAAATTCCACGCTCTTTCTTAAAGGCAGGGGAACTATTGCACACACACAAACACAATGTCAACGCTGCTAACATTGGATGTTTTTGCTTTGACAACAGAAGATACAACCATTTTCTTCTTATGTTTTACTCTTTAAGTTAGAGTTAGAGTTAGATGATGCTGGGGGGAGGAACGTGCATGAGAGTTTAGCTAGACATAACAATGCTGAACCTAGCGTGAGAACCAAGGTTATTGAAATAAGAGATGATAAGAATTGGCGGGCTGGAGAACTGGAGGGGAAGCCTGCATTTCAAACTAATTGGGAGAATGTGATTTATGACAGTTAATTGGAGGAGGGAATTGTGCTTTGATACTATGTGCTCAGGGGAGGGGAATTCAGATTTTGGCTTCGACTATGTAAGTGCCGATGCTATGCTACTTGAATAAAGATTCTTTAAGGTAAACAATGCCTCGAAGTTCTTTTGAAGAGCTTCATCTGTCGGAACCATGACACACAACTCCACAAAGCAGAATAATGTTCATACTGCAAGGATGCGTTGTATTAGACCGGGGGGAGGGGTCTCCCACCTTTTTTGTTTTGGCGGTCCGGTGGGAGAGGGAGGGGCAGGCGCCTTATGCACGCATGCGCAAACGTGAATGTGGCCGCAGCCCACAGGTTGGGGACCTCTGTGTGAGACTACAAATGGAGAGCAAGACGCTATGGGTACTAACTTATACAACAGTTGTACTTGACTTACAACAGTTCGTTTAGTGACCGTTCAAAGTTGCAACGGCACTGGGGGGAAAAGGAACTTAGGACTCTTTTTCATACTTAGGACCCTTGCAACTGCCCCATTTTGTCGCCTGATCAAATTTTGGATGCTTGACAACCGGTTCATATTTATGACAGGTTGCGGTGTCCCCCGGGGGTCACGTGATTCCCCCCTTTTGCGACCTGCTGACAAGCAACGTCCAGATTCACTTAACAGCCGTGTTACTAACTTAACAAATGCAGTGATTCACTTAACAACGGCGGCAAGACTAGGTCGTAAAATGGCACCAAATTCACTTAACAAATGTCTCAGCGACAGAAATCTTGGGCACGACGACGGTCGTACGTTGAGGATTACCTGTATAGAACAGTGTTCCTCAAACTCACCCACTTTAAGATATCTGGATTTTAACTCATACTTCTCTATGCCAGCTGGGGGATTCTGGGAGTCGAAGTCCAGACATTTTGCTAAGGCTGACAAACACTGGTATAGAATCAGGCATCCTGTCCTTTAGTACTTACAGGTAGTCCTCAGCTTAGAAAAATTCATTTAGTGACCAAAGTTACAAAGTGACCTTTTGAGAATTCTTTATTGGCCACGTGTGACCGGGATACACAAGGAATTTGTCTCCGGTGCTGAAGCTCTCAGTCTACATCAGGGGTAGGCAACCTTGGCTCTTTTATGACTCGTGGACTTCAACTCCCAGAATTCCTGAGCCAGCCATGCTGAGGGGAAAGGGAGAGGTTTCCAAGCTGAGCCAGGCTGGCTGAGGAATTCTGGGAGTTGAAGTCCACAAGTCATGAAGGGGCATAGTTCCCCCATGCTGGCTCAGGAATTCTGGGAGTTGAAGTCCACCAGTCATGAAAGGGCCAAGGTTGCCTACCCCTGTCCTAAGTCCTCCTGTTCTAAGCGGTGAGCCTCCTAGACCAGGGGTAAGCAACCTTGGCTCTTTTATGACTCGTGGACTTCAACTCCCAGAATTCCTGAGCCAGCATGGCTCAGCTTGGAAACCTCTCCCTTTCTCCTCAGCATGGCTGGCTCAGGAATTCTGGGAGTTGAAGTCCACGAGTCATAAAAGAGCCAAGGTTGCCTACCCCTGGTCTACATGCACGCAACCAAGTGATATAATCATAATAACAAAGGATAATAATCATAATAATGATGGCAATAGAGAAGGTGGTGGAACAGATGAAAAGGATAATAGTAATACAGCCCCGCTACCTGGGTAATATACTTAGACGTAAATACATACATTGGGTGGAAGGGGGGTAAAAATCCTTCATAATTTTATCCCTGTGGCTACGTAGCGTTTCTTCCATCTTAAGAAAAGGCCCTTTCGAAGCACGAGGCAGGCTTTTCATCAGCCCCCTCACCCTGCAGGGGTTTTTTTCTGCACATGAAGTCAATTTATTGCAGCCCCTTTGAATTATCTTGACTCGCTGACATTTTAATAAATCTCAAAACATACGCAAAATCAATCTTGGGTATTTCGACTCCCATTCTCTCCCCCCCCCCCAACTCTTTCCCTCCTCTAACAGAAAAAAAACAACAAGCTTCTTGTTATAGGAGGTTTTTATTAGACGAGGCTGTGTGGTGAGTTCTGTCCCATTTTATACGACCTTTTTTTGCACCACAGTTGTTAAGCAAAGCGCTGCACTTCTTAAGCGGATTGCGAGGTCGTTAAGCGAACCTGGCTTCCCCCCCCCCACTGACTTTGCTTGTTGGAAGATTACTTCCCAGCAACCGGCATAAATACGAACCAGTGGCCAGGTGCCCGAATTCTGATCGCGTGACCACGGGGATGCTTCAACGGTCATTAAATGTGAAAAACAGGCACCGGTCACTATTTTTTTGACTTTTGAACGGTCACTTTCAAAGGCCTTTAAGTGAACGGTTGTGTTCTTAACGACTGCGTTGATTCGCGAAACAATTGTGGCAAAAAAAAAAAGGTCTTAAAATGGGGCAAAGCTCATTTAACAACTGTGTCTCTTAGCAACATAAAATTTTAGGCTCAATTCTGGTCGTAAAGTCGAGGACTACCTGTAGAGGAGATCGTGCTTTTTGCTTGAGAAAGGAATGGGGCCCTGAGCACCATCAATGGGGCCTCTCCCCCGTTGATAAAACAAATCTCACTTAAAATGAAGCAGCTGAGCATTATTTCCCAAAAAGTTTGTCGATTTTAATATCCCTGATTCCTTAATTAAACCTGCAGTTTGTGTGCCAACGAAGGCAGGGTCCTCAAAAGATTTCCTACCTTGCCGATCGTTTGCTGCTATATACATCACGAGCCAAACCAAAATAACAACAACAACAACAACAACAACTGGCCTACAAGAAAGACCAAATGAAGAACAGAATAGAGGCATGGGAAGACAAAGCACTACATGGCCAGTACATTAAAAAAAATGGCTGGGAAAGCAGATAATAACAAGACTTGGCAATGGCTAAGAGCAGTCTGTACATCTGGCTGACTGTGCGATGATTAAAAATAAAAATAAAAATAAAAATAAAAATAAAAATAAAAATAAAAATAAAAATAAAAATAAAAATAAAAATAAAAATAAAAATAAAAATAAAAATAAATAAAAATAAAAAAAATAAAAAATAAAAAATAAAAAATTAAAAAAATAAAAAATAAATAAAAAAATAAAAATTTAAAAATTTTAAAAAATTAAAAAATAAAATAAAAATAAATAAATAAATAAATAAATAATAATAGTTGTTATTATTATTGTTGTTATTATTATTATTATTATTATTATTTAACAATTGTCGATAAGAAAGACAAAAAAGTCTGGATAGTGGACGTGGCAGTGCCTGGAGACAGCAGAATAGACGAGAAAGAACTGGAGAAGATAACAAAATACAAAGACCTACAAATAGAAATAGAAAGACTGTGGCAAAGGCAAGCAAGGGTGGTACCAATAGTAATAGGTGCCTTGGGTGCAATCCCAAAACAACTGGAGCACCACTTGAACACCATCATCGGCATTGACAAATTCGCCATCAGTCAATTGCAAAAGGCGGCCTTACTAGGAACCGCCTCCATCCTGCGACGAGATCTGTAATACCATCAAACATCCACATCTGCCTATCCCAGGTCCTTGGGAAGGACTCGATAGGTAGACAAAAATGCCAAATCCAGTCTGAACATCTGGCTGACTGTGCGATGATTAATAATAATAATAATAATAATAATAATAATAATAATAATAATAATAATAATAATAATAATAATAATAATAATAATAATAATAAAGTTGGAAGGGACCTATACTGTTCTGTTCTATTCTATTCCCTATTCCATTCCATTCCATATATTCTATTCTATTCTATTCTATTCTATTCTATTCTATTCTATTCTATTCTATTCTATTCTATTCTATTCTATTCTATTCTAATCTATTCCCTATTCCAATCTAATCTAATCTATTCCCTATTCCATTCCATTCTTCTATGTCTGAGACTAGAACAGATGCTAGTCCCCAAGGCCAACTTCCTTGGGTTCTGCTTGTCAACCGGAAGCAAAGAGCTTTTATTTCATGCCCGCTCAGCTGTGATTAAAAAGAGAGAGAGAAAAATGCAAAATTCACAGAAAAGTATTGCCACACTTTTTAGCAGGGCATCACCCTTCGATGACCCCGCTTCTTCTTGGCAAGGGAACCATTCAGAATAACAGGATTGGGTGGGACCTTGGAGGTCTTCTAGTCCAACCCCCACCCCAGCACGCAGACAGAAAAACCTTACACCATTTCAGACAAATGGTTGTCCAATCTTTTAGCTTTAGCTTTGCAGCGATCGTAATCTTCACTTTTCCAATCAAGGTTCAAGTTGCTCTAATTGGCAAATTCTTGACCCAGAAACTAATGATTTCGGGTTACGTTCACCTTCTGGATATAATTCAGATTTTTGCTGGAAAGGGGGAAGAAGTAAACCAAGCGATAAAATGCTGATGTGACAAGGGCAAAGAAAAAAACCAAAGGATAATTCAACTGATTGCTGTTAGCACGTTTAGCCAGAAATAGACTGTCAAGTCTTCGCTCCTGTAAAGAATGCGGATAAAAATATCAGCAAGTGGAGAGAATAATGAGAAGCGTCATATCGGCGCTCAGGAACAAGCTCGTTAAAATCAAATGCTACAAACGTAATAAGAATGTAGACATTAAGACACCCGTGTACACAAATGGGGTGGGAGCAGATTATCATCAGGAGAGATCCGGATGGAGCAGAAACTTGTTTAAACCACAGTTTAAGGCCACACTTGGAATGCAGCATCCAGTTTTGGTCACCATGATGTAAAAATGATGTTGAGACTCTAGAAAGAGTGCAGAGAAGAGCAACAAAGATGATCAGGGGACTGGAGGCTAAAAAAGATGAAGAACGGTTGCTGGAATTGGGTTATGTTTAGTTTAATGAAGAGAAGGACGAGGGGGGACACGATAGCAGCCTTCCAATATCTCAGGGGCTGCCCCAAAGAAGAGGGAGTCAAGCTGTTCTCCAAAGCCCCTGAAGGCAGGACAAGAAGCAACGGATGGAAACTAAATCAAGGAGAGAAGCAACCTAGAACTAAGGAAAAACTTCATGACAGTTAGAACAATTAACCAGTGGAACCACCTGCCTCCAGAAGCAGTGAATGCTCCAACACTGGAGGTTTTTAAGAAGAGACTGGACAGCCATTTGTCTGAAATGGTATAGGGTTTCCTGCCTAAGCAGGGGGTTGGACTAGAAGACCTCCAAGGTCCCTTCCAACTCTGTTATTCTATTCTATTCTATTCTACTCTATACTCTACTTAACTATTCTTATTCTATTTTCTATTCTATTTTCTATTCTATTTTCTATTCTATTTTCTATTCTATTTTCTATTCTATTCTATTCTATTCTATTCTATTCTATGGCAAATTATTGCAGAACTCCAGTTCCCAGAAGCCCCAGCAAGATAAAATTTAAGAGCATTGTTTACCTCAAAGTAAACAGATTACGAGCAGTCCTTGACTTACAACCCTTTGTTTAGTGACCGTTCAAAGTTACAACGGCACCGAAAAAAGGGACTTAGGACCATTTTTTCAAGCTTACGACCGTTGCAGCATCCCCAGGGTCACGTGATAAAAAATTCAGATGCTTGGCACTTGACTCGTATTTATGACCGTCGCAGTGTCCCAGGGTCACGTGATCCCCTTTCGCGACCTTCCAATAGGCAAAGTCAAATGGAAAAGCCAGATTCGCTTAATGACCGTGTTAATAACTTAACAGCTGCGGTAATTCACTTAGCAACTATGGCAAGCAAGGTCGTAAAATGGGGCAAAGGTCACTCAAAAACTGTCTCCCTTGGCAATGGAAATTTTGGGGTCAATTGTGGTGGTAAGTACATTTCTTAACACCCAATTTTTCTGCAAATACGTGAAACAGGGAAGGGGACATCCTATATCAGAGGTCTGCAAACTTCGCCCTTTTATGACTTGTGGACTTCAACTCCCAGAATTCCTCAGCCAGGCACGCTGGCTGAGGAATTCTGGGAGTTGAAGTCCACACCTCTTAAAATGGCCGAGGTTGAGAAACACCAGTTTAGCTCTTTCCGAGTTAGCATTATTTCCCCCTCACATTATGTCAGGGGTCTTCAAACTTGGCCCTTTTATGACTTGTGGACTTCAACTCCCAGAATTCCTCAGCCAGGCACGTGTGCCTGGCTGAGGAATTCTGGGAGTTGAAGTCCCCAAGTCATAAAAGGGCCAAGTTTGAAGACTCCTGCCCTATATCTTCGGCTCTCTCCTGAAACATTCAATTTATTTTCATGTGTTATTTCCCTCACCTGCTGCTGTGACTGCCTTGAGCTACGAGCCTTCAGTTTCCTCTTCCTACTCCCAAATTCAAGCCTGTTTTATCACAGCCATATTCTAAATAATTCAATCTCTATTAAACAGCCTTTTTTGCCCAGTCCTACATGTCTCAATAATCTGCTCAAAAGCAAAACAAAAACCCAAATCAGACAACAAGCACATAGAGATAAACGTTTACATGCCATTCAAAAGTGATCAGCGAAAAGCGAAAAGACCAAAACGCCTCTTTGCCAGCAACCGACACCAAGATAATTCAAGATTCAAACCACGCCATACACAACACCCCAATCAAGGAATTACTAACTCAGACAAACAACCCCGCAGTAAACAACAGCCTAATCAAGATACCAACAAGAATACTCCCACCGTCATTGAACAGGGCAAGCTACTGTATATAAAGAGACAATAAACCCCACTCCCTTCTAGCGCTGATGATGTTACCTAGTTGGGTGATGAAACATCTGCAGGAAAACAACCAACCCAGAGAGTATCACAGATCCTACTGTTGTCATATTCTTCTTCTTCCTCTTCCTCCTCCTCCCTTCTCTACTCCACGTCTACTCCTTTCTAGCACTGATGACATTACCTAGTTGGATCGTGAAACGTCTGCAAGAAAACCACCAAGCAGAGAGTATCAGACACCACAGTTGTTGTTATTCTCCTCCTCCTCCTCCTCCTCCTCCTCCTCCTTCTCCTCCTCCTCCTCTTCGCCAACCCCATTCCCTTCTAGCACCAATAATATTACCTTGTTTGAGTAATGAAGGATCTGCAAAAAAAACCACCAAGCCCAGTGAGTACCACAGACCACACGTTGTTATTGTCCTCCTCCTCCTCCTCCACGAACCCCCCTCCCTTCTAGCACTGATGATGTTATCTAGTTGGGTGATGAAACGTTTGCAAGAAAACAACCCAGCTCAGAAAGCACCAAGGACCCAACAATCCGTTTTGTTCTTCCTCCTCCTCCTCCTCCTCCTCCTACGGTAGCCCTCCTCCTCCTCTTCCTCCTGTCCCTCCTCCTCCTCCTCTTTGCAAACCCCCCTCCCTTCCAGCACTGATATGACATGACCTAGTTGGGTGATGAAATGTCTGCAAGAAAACAACCCAGCTCAGAAAGCACCAAGGACCCAACAATCCGTTTTCCTCCTCCTCCTCCTCCTCCTCCTCCTCCTCCTCCTCCAGTAGCCCTCCTCCTCCTCTTTGCAAACCCCCCTCCCTTCCAGCACTGATGATATGACCTAGTTGGGTGATGAAACATCTGCAAGCAAGCAGCCAAGCTCAGAGAGCACCAGGGACCCCTCATTTCAACCCTGAGCTACGAATATTCTCTCCTATTGCTACCCAACTGGCAACTGCCATTCCCTCAGAGGATGCCAGGCAAGGAAAGACATCCAACATGATTTTTCCTGTTGGATCCAGCTCCCAAGACCGACAGCAACCAAGATTTTCAACCCCACGCGGAGCTTTTAATCACAGGCCTATCCTGAATCGGTACCTGGTGAGCACCTGGCAGCTCCCTGCAAAGGTGAACGGAGGACTGGGTGGAGAGCCAATTATCCAGCCACGTGGGGAACCCCCTACGCCCCATCTGGGAATAAAAAGACTCCAGTCCAGAAATTTTACCACAAGAGGAGACCTCCCGAGTTAAAATACGCAGAGCTATTTCCATGCGAATAAATTCACAGGCCTCGAATGGATCACCCGTCGTTAAATACAAACAACCTCTTTCAGCGGCTCTGGTTAAGATAAAAGAACATTATCGTATTTATTGTTCCGTCTACCGCAGCCGAGAGGTTGCGATGGAGGGATTGTTTACTAGGAGCAATGGCTGGAAAATTGCAGCTGGGGGGGGGGCTACATCTTATTACTCCCTTTGTGATGGGCGGGGGGGGGGGGGAGGAAAGAAAACCAATATATTTGAAGGGGAAAAAAGGAAGGAGAATAACCCCTTCAAGGGCAAACCCTACCTCCTAACATTGTCATATTTGCAATGGTCAGGGATCCTAGAGACGGGAAGGCCTGGGAGAAAAAAACCCGGAAAAATTTGGGGGGAAATGTGTTTTTTTCCCTATTTTTTCCAAAACCACAAAACAACAACAACAGGGAAGGTCTGGAAAAAAACCTGAAATAATTGGGGGGGGGGAGAGAAACTGGGTTTTCCCCCCCAATTTTTTCAGTTTTTTTTCCCCAGGCCTTCCCATCAGTAAGTCATTTTATTTTTTTATTGCTTGGATTCTTATTACAGAGAAATTTTTGGCCTGACTAAGGAACACCGACTAGCCGCCTATCCGTTCAAGAACGATACTTCGAATGCATGTGAAAAGGACTAGATTTGGGGGCTGCTGAGTTGTTTGATTAACTATGGTTTGCCAGGTTGATGCAGTGCAGGGGTAGGCAATCTTGGCTCTTTTATGACTCGTGGACTTCAACTCCCAGAATTCCTGAGCCAGCATGAGGGAACTATGGCCCCTTCATGACTTGTGGACTCCAACTCCCAGAATTCCTGAGCCAGCACGGCTCAGCTTGGAAACCTCTCCCTTTCCCCTCAGCATGGCTGGCTCAGGAATTCTGGGAGTTGAAGTCCACCAGTCATAAAAGAGCCAAGGTTGCCTATCCCTGGTGTAGTGGTTAAGGTACCAGGCAAGAAAGCAGAAGACAGTGAGTTCTAGTCCTGTCTCAGACAGGAAAGCTGGCTGGGTGACCTTGGGCCAATCAACAGGAGATGGTGAGTTCTAGTCCCGCCTTAGGCAGGAAAGCCGGCTGGCTGACTTTGGATCAGTCACCAGGTGTCCTTGAGTTCTAGTTCTGCCTTAGAGATAAAAATGCAGTTTGGGTGACGTTGGGCCAGTCACCAGGAGAGAGTGAGTTCTAGTCCCGCCTTAGGCAGGAAAGTGGGCTGGATGACTTTGGGCCAATCACCAGGTGTCTGTGAGTTCTAGTCCCGCCTTAGAGATTAAAAATGCAGCTTGGGTGACTTTGGGCCAATCACCAGGAGATTGTGAATTCTAGTCCCGCCTTAGCCATGAAAGCTGGCTTGGTGACTTTGGGCCAATCACTTGGGACAATGAGAGCTAGTCCCGCCTTAGGCATGAAAGCCAGCTGGGTGACTTTGAGTCAATCACCAGGAGATGTGAGTTCTAGTCCCGCCTTAGCCATGAAAGCCAGCTAGGTGACTTTGGGGCCAGTCCCTCCTTCTCAACCCAACCGACCTCACAGGGTTGTCGTTGTGGGGAAAATAGAAGGATATGTTTGCCACTTTGAGTTATCTATGAAAATAATAAAGGCAGGATAAAAACAAAACCTTTAAAAAAACAGAGATTATCCTATAGTTTTCCTGAGTTTGCCCAATCAAAACTGCCAAAATCCGAGGATACAACAGTTTGCTATCATAAGCAAAAGCCAACTTGGGTGTGTAGCCTTGCAATAAACTCATGCTACTAACCACGATCTCCTGCTGGGAGTCCCTAGCCAGAAAGTGGCTTGAAGGCGGCTACCTTATCAGAGTTACCCCGTACAGGTTAAGTCCTCGACTTACGACAATTCAGCCCAAAATTCCCACCGCTAAGCGAGACGATTGTCAACTGAGTTGTGCCCCCTTTTACAACCTTCCTTGCCAATCACTGCAGTCGTAAAGTTGGTAACCTGGTCATTAAGCGAAACTGGCTTTCCCCTGTTGACTTTGTCGGAAGGTCGCAAAAGGGGGTCACGTGACCCCTCCCGGGACATTGAGACCGTCATAAATATGAGTTGCCAAGTGTCCTAATTTGATCACGTGACCACAGGGATGCTGCGACGGTCGTAAGTGTGAAAAACGGTCCTCTGTCACTTCTTTCAGCGCCCTTGTACCCTCGGTCGCTAAACAAATGACCGTAAGCCAAGGACCGACTGAGATTGGATCCTGCAACTTTACAGGTAAGTCCTCCACTTAAAACCGTCCATTTAGTGACCGTTCAGAGTTACAACAGAACTGAAAAAAGTGACTTAGGATTGCTTTTCACACTTACGACCGTTGCAGCCTCCCCAGGGTCACATGATCAAAATTCAGACGCTTGCAGTGTCCGGGGGGGGGGGGTCATGCGATCCCCTTTTTGCCACCTTCCGACAAGCAAAGTCAACGGGGGAAGCCAGATTCACTTAAGGACCAGGTGACTAACTTCATGACTGCAGTGATTGACTTAACAATAATTAAAGAACTCCTTAGAGTGAACAGAATAGAGCTGGAAGGGACCCTGGAGGTCTTCTAGTCCAGCCCCCCGCTCAAGCAGTAGAACCTACACCATCTCAGACAGGTGACTGTCCAGTCTCTTCTTAAAAATCTCCAGTGATGGAGCGTCCACGATTTCTGGTGGGAAGTTGTTCCACTGGTTGATTGTCCTCACTGTCAGGAAGTTTCTCCTTAATTCTAGGTTGCTTCTCTCCTTGGTCAGTTTCCAACCATTGTTTCTCGTCCTGCTCTCTGGTGCTCTGGTGAACAACCTGACCCCCTCTTATTTGGGGCAGCCCCTCAGATACTGGAAGGCTGCTATCATGTCTCCCCTATTTCTTCTTTTCTTTAGATTAGCCAAACCCAAATCCTGCAGACGTTCTTCGTATGTTTTGGTCTCCAGGCCTTGAATCACCTTAGTTGCTCTTCTCTGAATTTTTTCCAAACTCTCAACATCTTTTTTGTGATACGGTGACCAAAACTGGCTGCAGTATTCCAGGTGTGGCCTCTCTAGAGTTTTATAAAGCGGTACTAATACTTCCCGCAATCATGGTTCTATGCCTCTGTTTATACAACCCAGGATTGTATCCAAAATTACAGAATGCAAAATAACACACCAACATCCAGGAATGTTCTAAGCCAAGACAAATTGCTTTCCCCCCCCCCCCCCATAATGGCATCACACCTAATTCCCACCACACTGTCTTATGCCCTTAGGATATTTAATCATGTAGTATGACTATTATCCTTGCCATCTTTCCTACTACTTTCTCCTGTTAGTATCATATGATTGATCACTTGTTGTTTCTAGCTTGATGATTTGTGATTGTATTTGATGAGTTAGGATCTGTGACTTGTCGCTTTGTGGTTTGTTATGTGCAGGGAGAGCTTCTGCACCGGAGACAAATTCCTTGTGTGTCCGCTCACACTTGGCCAATGAGGAATATTCCGATTCCCAACGAGTAAGTCAGTAGGGCAAAAACGTGAAAAGTGAGTTAGAAAAGGCAGAGGTCTTGGCTCAAACCAAGAGCGACTGTTAGCCATTAAAATAATATTAGCTAACCAGAGCCAGGGATAGGGAATTCATCCCATATGTAGAATAAAGGGGGGGGGGGCACAAAAACAAAGAGAGAAAGGAAGGCACCAGCAGCCAAAAAAGCTAACAGAATCCTGGGTTGTATAAACAGAAGCATAGAATCAAGATCACGCGAAGTATTAGTACCGCTTTGCAAAGCCCTAGTGAGGCCACACCTGGAATACTGCAGCCAGTTTTGGTCACTATATCACAAAAAAGATGTTGAGAGTTTGGAAAAAGTTCAGAGAAGAGCAACTAAGATGATCCAAGGCCTGGAGACTAAAACATACGAAGAGCGGCTGCAGGATTTGGGTCTGGCTAGTTCAGGGGTAGGCAACCTTGGCTCTTTTATGACTGGTGGACTCCAACTCCCAGAATTCCTGAGCCAGCTTGGCTCAGCTTGGAAACCTCTCCCTTTCCCCTCAGCGTGGCTGGCTCAGGAATTCTGGGAGTTGAAGTCCACGAGTCATAAAAGAGCCAAGGTTGCCTACCCCTGGTCTAAAGAAAAGAAGAAACAGGGGAGACATGATAGCAGTATTCCAGTATTTGGGGGGCTGCCACAAAAAAGAGGAGGGGGTCGATCTATTCTCCAAAGCACCAGAGGGAAGGACGAGAAACAATGGTTGGAAACCGATCAAAGAGAGAAGCAACCTGGAATTAAGGAGAAAGTTTCTAACAGTGAGGACAATCAACCAATGGAACACCTTGCCACCAGAAATCGTGGGCGCTCCATCCCTGGAGGTTTTCAAGAAGAGGCTAGACATTCACCTGTCTGAGATGGTATAGGTCCTCCTGCTTGAGCAGGGGGCTGGACTAGAAGACCTCCAGGGTCCCTTCCAGCTCTATTCTGTTCAAGGCCATTCTAAGGAGTTCTTTAATTATTTTTACTTGTATTTTTGATGTTTTTAATCCTCTCTCAGGATTAATTTATTCATATAAATTGAATACAGATAGTCCTCAACTTACAAGAGTTCATTTAGTGACTGTTCGTGGCTACATTGGCACTGGAAAAAGGGACTTGTGACCGTTTTTCACACTTAGGACCGTTGCAGCATCCCTGCAGTCGTGATCAAAATTCAGCCGCTTGGCAATTGGCTCGTATTTATGACGGTCGCAGCGTCCCTGGGGTAACGTGACCTCCTTTTGTGACTTTCTGATTAAGTCAATGGGGGAAGGCAGATTCACTTAACAACTGTGTGACTAACTTAACGACCGCAGTGATTCATTTAAGAACTGTGGCAAGGAAGGTCGTAAAATATGGCAAAATTCACTTTTGCTTAGCAATGGAAACACTGGGTTCAAATTTGGTTGTTAAGTGGGGGACTATCAGCGAGACTACCAGGAAGGAAGGAAGGAGCAAGATAATCATACTGCAGCCTTCTAATGCTTGAGCAGGGGGCTGGACTAGAAGACCTCCAGGGTCCCTTCCAGCTCTATTCTATTCTATATTCTATTCTATATTCTATTCTATTCTATATTCTATTCTATATTCTATTCTATTCTATTCTATTCTATTCTATTCTATTCTATTCTATATTCTATATTATTCTACTCTATTCTATTCTATTTTAATATGGAAGCTTGAACTCTGCTATCATATAACATCCGTAAGAGAATTTAAGAAACTAGTACTATACTTTTATTAAATAAAATAATTGTACTTAGTGCATGATGACTCAAAAGTTTCTTTTTTAACTGTAGAATAGAATAGAATAGAATAGAATAGAATAGAATAGAATAGAATAGAATAGAATAGAATAGAATAGAATTACAGATAGAATAGAATAGGAATAGAATTACAAATAGAATTAGGAATTAAGAATTAAGAATTAAGAATTAAGAATAGAATAGAATAGAATAGAATAGAATAGAATAGAATAAATAGAATAGAAAATATGGAATAGAATAGAATGGAATGGAATGGAATGGAATGGAATAGAATAGAATAGAATAGAATAGAATAGAATAGAATAGAATAGAATAGAATAGAATAGAATAGAATAGAATAGAATAGAATAGAATAGAATAGAATAGAAAATATGGAATAGAATAGAATGGATGGAATGGAATGAATGGAATGGAATAGAATGGAATGGAATAGAATAACAGAGTTGGAAGGGACTTTGTAGGTCATCTAGTCCAACCCTCTGCCCAAGCAAAATTGGAATATCAATAAAAACGTAATCTGGGCCACGGGGGGCAAAATGGGGCGTCCTCAGCTTGTAACCTCGACTGGGGCCAGAACTTCCATTGCTAAGCGGTCATGAAGTGAACCATGCCTGATTCTATAATCCTTTTGCCCCATTTGTTGTTAAGCAAACCCAGCTTCCCCCACCAACTCTGTCGGAAGCCCCTGGGAAGGTCGCAAACGGCGTTCGCGTGACCCAGGACAGGGCAACGGTGGTAAAGACAGGCCATTTGCCAAGCACCCAAATTCTCATCACATGACCAGGGGGAAGCTGCAACGGTCTTAAGTGCGAGGACCAGCTGTAAGTCCTTTTTTCCAGCGCTGTTGTTAACTTTGAGCCATCATTAAATAAAAGGTCATAAGCTAAGGGTGGCCTGTATTAACTCCAAAGTTGTGTAATTGGTAAAACTACTTGTCTGGAAATAGTTTTAAAAATGGTCCTGAATGCCTTCGTAATTAAAATAGCAATCTGAGCACCCCGCTAATAAGGAAGGGATAGAATCCCTAAGCCACTTTGTACAATGGGCCAAAGTACCATCTATCCATCTATCCCTCTCTCTCCATCATCAACCTACCTACCTACCTACCTGCCTCTTATCTATCCATTCATCCATCCATTCATCAGTATCTATATCCATCCATCCATCCATCCCTCTCTATCATCAACCTACCTACCTGCTTGCCTGCCTATCTTATCAATCCATCCATCCCTCTCTCTCACATCAACCTACCTACCTACCTACCTGCCTCTTATCTATCCATTCATCCATCCATTCATCAGTATCTATATCCATCCATCCATCCCTATGATCAACCTACCTACCTGCTTGCCTGCCTATCTTATCAATCCATCCATCCATCCCTCTCTCCATCAACCTTCCTTCCTTCCTTCCCTATCATCTATCCATTCATCAGTATCTATATCTATCCATCCATCCATCCCTCTCTCCATTATCAACCTTCCTTCCTTCCTTCCTTATCATCTATCCATTCATCAGTATCTATATCTATCCATCCATCCATCCTCCATTATCAACCTTCCTTCCTTCCTTCCTTCCCTATCATCTATCCATTCATCAGTATATCTATCCATCCATCCCTCTCTCCATCAACCTTCCTTCCTTCCTTCCCTATCATCTATCTATCCATTCATCAGTATCTATATCTATCCATCCACCCATCCCTCTCTCCATCATCTTCCTTCCTTCCTTCCTTCCTTCCTTCCTTCCTTCCTTCCTTCCTTCCTTCCTTCCCTATCTATCCATTCATCAGTATCTATATCCATCCATCCATCACCCATGCCGCCCCAAGGCAAATCTGGGCCGCTCCCAACATTAAAAGCGCTAAAACGAAAAATATTAATTAAACGGAAAGGACGCCTTTTAGTGGCAGAATGGTTTCGAATGGGGGAGGGGAGAGAGACTGGGCCCCCGTCTCTAATCCCACTCCCCTCTGCTTCTATCCAGACCGTCCTTTAATCAGCAGCAACTTCACAATTCCACCAGACCCCCCCTGCAGTGGAGACAATCGCAAAAAACCGGCAAGATGCTTCCCTCATTAAAGCTGCCTTGAAACCGTCCAGCCTTTTTTTTTTTTTCCGTCCACCAGAATTTCCCGGGGAGGGGGGGAAGAATTCGCAGCACCCACCTGCGAAGATCATATTCCGCTTACGGCACAAAATGGATAATACCAATTTCCTTTCTTTCTTGCCTTTGTCTGAAGGGAGAGAAAGGAAGGGGGGGCGGGGAAACCCACAAAAAACCTGCTCATTCCCCCCCCCCCCTTTGACACTTTTGAGCTCCGGCTGAATTCCTTCTGGGCGAAATTCAATCAACAGGATATACGAGCTTTAACCTGAATGCTTATCGCCAAACGGCACAGAAGGCAGAGCGAACAGCTAATAGAAAAAAAAAACGGGGGGGGGGAGATGGGGGAGAGAGAAAAAACACACCTTTTGCCAATGAATTGAGCCTTTCACCGACTCTTCTCTGTTTGCTCAGAAGAATAGAAGAATCCAGGACCAGATTGACTCCGGCACTATTAATCCACGTGACAATAATAAGCTTAATTACCCTCTATTATTGCAATCCCAATAAATGAACTCTTAAAGCAATCATTTTTAAAAGGGGGGGGGGTGTTTGCGGGAAGGATGTCTTTCTTTGCACCGTCCTCTCTGCTCCTGATAGAAAAATTAATGCCGCTGCATATTTATCGGGCGCGCATTAAATCTGCTCTCCGACCACCGGTGCTTGCGGGGATGGCATCCTCAATCGCCGCCAGTCATTTTAAAAATCTTGCGTTCCAGCAAATGGAGGAAGCCCCATTACGGTGGTCCGCAACCACAATCCACACACTGATTCACCCCCCCCCCAAAATTGCACAGCCCCAAACCAGTTCCTCGCCTGATTCAAAAAGCACCGCATTGAAAACATTTTCAGAACGCACCCTGACTTTTGTATTCATGTATATATTGATTTATTTAGCGTACGGCATATCATACAGGGAGTTGCAATATATATTAACATTTCACCTAGATTTTTTTAAAAAAACCACACAATAAAATACGAAGGATAAAAGGATCTGTATTCATCAGAGACCGATGCCTAGGCTATATAACCCTTGAAGCACAGCATCATTTATATGAAAAAATAAATAAATCAGATACTGGATCGGTATAGGGCCCTCAGCTTACAACCGGTCTATCCACATTTTCCGCCAGCCATACAACGTCCAGTTTGGCTTATCTATTGCGCAAAAATAGAAAATAGAAAATAGAATAGAATAGAATAGAATAGAATAGAAATAGAATAGAAATAGAATAGAAATAGAAAGAGTAGAGTAGAATAGAATGCAGAATAGAACAGAATAGAATAGAAATACAGAATAGAATAGAAATATAGAATAGAATAGAAATACAGAATAGAACAGAATAGAAATACAGAACAGAACAGATTGTAGAATAGAATAAAATAGAATAGAATAGGAATAGAAATACACGACAAAACATAGAATAGAATGGAACAGAGCAGAATAGCAGAGTTGGAAGGGACCTTGGAGGTCTTCTAGTCCAACCCCCTGCTCAGTCAGGAATCCTATATACCATTTCAGACAAATAAACCGAGCGGCAAAACCGAAGCGTCATTCTCAATGTCTTTAAAGCTAATCCTTTTATATGACACTCAAGCAATCCTCACTGAAGGATGCTGCCGTCGGCCATTGTAAATTCCACAAGGCAGGTTTTTTTTTGGGGGGGGGTAAATTTCACCCACCGGGCCCTAAGGGGCAAAGGGCAAGTTTGCACCCACCATCTCACTCCCTCCACAGCTCTGCCAGATGGGGGTCCATCCCCCCGCCCCCCTGATGGGTGCATAATACCCACAGGCCCACCGCCTCTGAATCCAAACTACGTACATATTTGTGCATTACTTCTGAGTGAGTAGCGATAAAGTTCCCCCGCTATATTCTGAATTCAAATGCGTTATTTCCTCTATGAATTGAGCTAGCTTAGCATCACTTTTACCCTTCCCATAATATATTTCTGCCACCGTCCCCCTCTTGCAAACCCTCTCCTGATCCACCATATGAAAGCTCTGAATCAAACAGGGTTATACCCCTGCCACACACACACACTCCTCTTTGAAGAAGGATGCTGCACATTTAAGCATGCCATCTGCTGTTGTGGCTATTTTTTTTACATGCTCGCCGGTCTGATTTTAGCAGCCAGGCATAGAACTTAGATTAACAACAGGGTCTTTTCAAATGCTGGGCAAGTCGAGGTTTGCTCCTGTACCCCCCCCTAACCAGCTTCCACGCCCCCCCCCCAGCGGCTCAGAACCAAGAACGCCTTGCAAAGGCATCCAAAACCGTGCACTGATTTTTGCCAAATCGGTCCTGGCTCCTGGCAAGCTCCCTTCACACAACCTCTTTCTTGCCAGCGTTCGGGTCCACCAGAAACACATACCCCCCCCCTCCTTTTCAAATGCGTGGGGCTACCCACAGGCGAAGGCCAGGGGAAAAGGCTGGCCTTTTCCAAAAGGGGTGATTGCACATCACACGCATCAATGCCCAACTGCATTCACGCCACACTTGCGCCACAGGTAGAGCTTCGGCTTAACCTGTGTGTGTGTGTGTGTGTGTGCGCGTGTGCATGTCTCATGCACAACTCAGCAGCGTGCATGCGCATGCATGTACTTCTGCTTGTCTCACACGCACCTCTCCGGCAGTTGCCGCGTGCATGTGCGTGTGTGTGCGTGTGTGTGTGCGTACGTGCATGTGTGGGTTGCAGCTTTTCCGACGCCAGCCCCTTTCCTGCTTGCTGCAAAAAAGCGTTGTGCGAGCGCACCCAGGGAGGGGGTCGAGGCACCTTTTGCACGGGCAGCGGCTTGCAAAGCCTTCCGACGTGTGGCTGCTAACCCACCCCCACCCCCCTACCCCCTCGGGCTTCCCGTGCATTGCACACAAACACACACAAAAACACACACACACCCCGCAAGTCAAAAGGCGGCGGCGCCGCCTCAAGGTCAAGCGCCGCCCGGGAGGCTGCAATCCCCGTCGGTTCCCAAGAAGGGGGCCCAACCCGGGTCGGCTGCCCTCCCCCACTCCCCGTTCACACGAGCAAGCGCTGACCCGCGTGTCTCCGCGCCAGCCGCCCCCAAATTTGGGACCCCACCCATGAAAAGAGGGGAGGTCTACCCCCCCTCGCCCCCTCCCCCCCGCGGCGCCCCCCCTCCCCCACCTGCGGGGCTGGGCGCCGTCTCGGTCTCCGTCCGACCGCCCGGTCCTCGGCTCCAGCCTCCCCTCGGGAGCGGCGCGGGGCCGGCGGGGCGAGCGAGCAGGCCGCTGCGGGGCCGAGCTGGAAGCCGCAGCGGTGCGAAGGGGAGAAGCGCCGCCGCCCGACTGAAAGGAAGACCCGGACCGCCGGCAGCTGCTGCTGCTGCTGTCGCCGCCGCCGCTGGGCGAACCGTTACCGCGACGAACTACAGCTCCCGGCAGGCCACGCGCGGCCGGAATGAGCCGACGACAGCGACCAGTGGCCGCGAGGCATGCCGGGGATGGTAGGCAGCCGGGTGCCTCTTCCCCCTACTTCCTGCTTGGTGGACAGGAAGCCCGCGCGAGGCATGCCGGGGATGGTAGGCAGCCGGGTGCCTCTTCCCCCTACTTCCTGCTTGGTGGACAGGAAGCCCGCGCGGGGCATGCTGGGGGTTGTAGTGGGACAAGTCAAGAGCTGGGTCTCAGAGCGGCTCGCCGGTCAGCGGCTTGATCGGAGTTTGAGATCTGGAGAGTTTGAATAGAATAGAGCTGGAAGGGACCTTGGAGGTCTTCTAGTCCAGCCCCCTGCTTAAGCAGGAGACCCTTACAGAAGAACAAGAGTTGGAAGGGACCTTGGAGGTCTTCTAGTCCAGCCCCCTGCTCAAGCAGGAGACCCTTACAGAAGAACAAAAGTTGGAAGGGACCTTGGAGGTCTTCTAGTCCAGCCCCCTGCTCAAGCAGGAGACCCTATATAGCATTTCAGATAAGTGACTGTCTACGTTGGCCAGCGCTCCCCACGGGTTTGCGGCTTCGCGTGTTGTGGGAATGCAGCCGGCCCCAAAGTGGGTTTTTAGATAACCGGGTTCCGTATCACGTGTGAATGCGGTCCCGCTCTCCAAATGGCCACATTTTAACCCGTGTTGTGCGGATTTAGCCAAAGCAGGTGTGCGGTTTGCTGTAACGTGGAAATTCAAAAAAAAAAATTGGGGTGGGAACGTAGAAAATCGGGGGGAGTAAAGCGCGGTTCCATCAGCCCCGACGATGTTGTGAGAACAGGGCCAATACGGACTCGCTTCTACTCCCCCCCCCCCATTGCCTTCCTCGATAGACTTGAGCACCATCATTTCCCATCCTTCTCCGAGTTGGCTGGGGATGATGGGAGCCGCAGCCCAAACCTCCACCCGAGCCCACCTATTTCTCCACCAGCCAAGATCTGCTTAACCACGATCCTTTTTTTTTTCTCTCCCGATATTTCTTGCGTGTAAGATAGCAAGAAGCGGCGGGATGAATAAAACCAAGACTAAACGAAGATATCCCTGCTGGCTGCGGATGATGGGGCCGATGGGTAAATTGCAAGACGGATGCGCTTTCCTCCCATAGTCGTCGCGATACGTGTATGCAAAGAGCCCTTTCAGACGTGCGCCAAGCTACCGCAGATAAGATTAAGGCCGATCGCTTCGCGCACGTCTGAAAGGGCTCTTTGCATACACGTGTTGAAAGGGCTCATCGACGCCCTGCAAAACGGCTGCCACGGAATAAGAGTATTTCCTCCCGAGAGCGGGATAAATGCACCGAAGCGATCCGGTCTCCCTTCTTGGAACTACAGCTCCCATCGTCCCCCACTGCCCGCTCCAAGGAGAGGGAGGCGGGCTTCGCCTTCGCTGGTCCGCCAGCCGGGAGAGCAAAGCCTGCTGGGAGGTGTAGTCGGGAGTCTCGCTGGCTTGGGCAAAGCAACTTTCCGCTTTCATGTCGGGGTGGAGAACCGGGATCTCCGCATCCCGGGCGGCGGTTGCTTCCAAGCGGAGATTCTGGGGCCGGGTTCTCACGATGCACGCAATGCTTAAGCCAGCGACCTGTATTTTAGCCTAAGCCTGGTGCATCCATTCGGATCTGGAGTGTAGGAATTCCTGGCGCTCTCTGACCTTGGAAGATTTCTTTGCAGACGTTGCATTAAACAAGCTAGTTAGGTAATAAATACCATCCGTGCTGCATCATCATCATCAGGAGCACGGATGATGTTACCTAGTTTGGTTACTGAAACGTCTGCAAGAAAATAACCCACCTCAGGGAGCACCAAAGACCCCACAGTCTTCCCCCTCCCCCTCCTCTTCCGACCACTCCTCCTCCTCCTCCTCCTCCTCAACACCACCACTCCACTCTCTAGTAGCACTGATGATGTTAGCTAGTTTGGTTATTGAAATGTCTGCAAGAAAATAACCCACCTCAGGGAGCACCAAGGACCCCACAGTCCTCCTCCTCCTCTTCTCCACCATCCCCACTCCCTACTAGCACTGATGATGTTAGCTAGTTTGGTTAATGAAACGTCTGCAAGAAAATAACCCACCTCAGGGAGCACCAAAGACCCCACAGTCTTCCCCCTCCCCCTCCTCTTCCGACCACTCCTCCTCCTCCTCCTCCTCCTCAACACCACCACTCCACTCTCTAGTAGCACTGATGATGTTAGCTAGTTTGGTTATTGAAATGTCTGCAAGAAAATAACCCACCTCAGGGAGCACCAAGGACCCCACAGTCCTCCTCCTCCTCTTCTCCACCATCCCCACTCCCTACTAGCACTGATGATGTTAGCTAGTTTGGTTAATGAAACGTCTGCAAGAAAATAACCCAGCTCAGGGAGCACCAAGGACCCCACAGTCCTCCTCCCTTCTGCAAACCCCACTCCTTTCTAGAGCTGATGCTGTTACCTAGTTGATGGCAAATCAGCCATCAACAGGCACATAGAGGTAAACAACATTTACATACCACTCAAAAGAAACAATCAACAAGCCAAAAGGGGAACATAAAGACTAAAACACCTCCCCATCAGCAATCAAACACCCAGATGAGCAGAGATTAACACCAAAGATTAACATCAGACCAACAATCAAGAAGTAAACAAAACCCCAATCAAGAAACTGCCAAACACACCAACAGCAAATAGCCCAACCAGAGAAACACACAAGACCACTCCCACCAACACTGATAGGGCAAGCCACTAGAATATAAATTGAGAGCAAAACCTACTCCCTACTAGCACTGATGGTGTTACCTAGTTGGGTCATGAAAGGTCTGCAAGAAAACAAGCAACCTCAGAGAGCACCAAGGACCCCTCATTTCAAACCTGAGCTACAAATATCCTCCTTGATTTGGGCTCTCGAGTGTGTCTTGTGAACCTAGAAAACTGGGATCGTAGTGTAGGGAACGAGCTGTTGGGATACACGGCTTCTAAACACGGGTGCAAAAGGGAGCGTCCCATGTATTAGCCGTGCAAATGCAGCCGTTTTTATCTGACCATTCGCAAATCCGGAGAAACCAGGGTTACAGTCATCTTGCCTGCAGAAGTTGTGGGTGCTCCATCATGGAAGATTTTTGAGAAGAGATTGGACAACCAGGTGTCCGGAATGGAATAGGGCCTCCCGCTTGGGCAGGGGGTTGGACTAGATGACCTCCCAGGTCCCTTCCAACTCTTGTTATTTTGTATCTTGGATCCGAGTCGAGTTATATCTGAGCTGCAAAAGGGGGGGGGAGAACAGAAGAATTTTGCCTCTGCCACAAGCGCAGATTGGGAGATTTGCTTTTTTTAAAAAAAAAGTATTAAAATATGTTTGGTTCACATTTATGACGGTCGCAGTGTCCCCGGGGGGGGGGGTCCCGTGATCCCCTTTCGCGACCTTCTGACAAGCACAGTCAATCAGGGAAGCCAGATTCACTTAACGACTTAACTGCAGGAATTCGTTTAACAGCTGTAGCAAGAAAAGTCATAAAATGGGGCAAAACTCATTGAACAGCAACGGAAATTTTAGGCTGAATTGTGGTCGTAAGCCGAGGATGACCTGTGCGTGGATGGGAGACCACTAAGAAATCCTGAAGATATCAAGCCACCAGACTGGGATATTAACAACCCAAGACAGAGAAACCATTTCTACCTGGTTGGCGAGAACAATGCCTATATTTATTTTTCAAGAAGGGAATTTGTCTTACGAATGAAGGCAAACATACGTGTCCCAGGATAATGATATGAGATCGAATCTGGGTCAGGATTCACTCTTCCTTTCAAATTTAGTTTATTTTCCTGCAGAGTCATTTTGATTCTCCCCGTGGGCTCGAAAGTTGCACAAGCGTCTTGGCTGCACACAAAGAGAGATGTAGGAATTTATAAACGGTGCGCCACTTTTAGTACATAAAAAGCTGAAAGCATGTGAGGGGATCAATTATGTATAGCCATTTTCTCTGGAGATTAATTCCTGGGCCAACTTCTCGGTCAGCCTCCGAAAATGGATTCAAATTAACCAAAACAGCGACCGTCGATTTGAAAAAGCCAGATCATTTTAACACCGATACCCAAAATTGTAGCTAATGCCGATAGAATATCTACTTCTTTTCTTTCTTTCCAATATTCTGAAGTTACCTAAATAACAGAATACCAAGAATTGCGTATAAATATCATTGTATTGAAATAACCTAATGTATCAAGATTTATAAGAACGCAAAAAGGGAAAGGTCGTCCTTGACCTCAACAGTTCATTTAGTGACCGTTGAAAAGTTACAACATCCGTCACGACCGTTGCAACATCCCCGTCGACACACGATCAAAATTCAGATGCTTGGAAACTGGCTTGTATTCATGATGGTTGCAATGACCTGGGGTCATGTGATCCCATTTTATGACCGTCTGACAAGCAAAGTCTGTGGGGGAAGCCAGATTCACTTAACAACCTGTGTTACTAACTTAACAACTGCAGTGATTCACTTCACAACTGTGGCAAGGAAGGTCGTAAAACAGCTTCACTGTCTCGCTTAGCGACGGAAATTCTGGGCTCGATTGTGGCGGTACGTTGAGGACTAGCTGCGTGTAGCGCCTCTCTGCAACTATTGTAAGCAGCAGCGTCTCATCCTGAAAGTTACAACAATATTAAGAAAATGTATATGGCTGCCCGGCTCACTCACCGTGACTTAGGGCAGCTTACCGAATTTAAACCCCAACACAAAACACAATAACTTCACACCCCAGCCCAGCGACAACAGCCAAACTAGCCGCTTGATGGGTTCCTCAGACCCCCTGACAAAACCACAACTTCAGGGCCTTTAGAAAGAGTAGAATACGGCATCCAGTCTTGGTCACCACAATGTAAAAAAGATGTTGAGGCTCTAGAAAGAGTGCAGAGAAGAGCAACAAAGACGATCAGGGGACTAGAGGCTAAAACATATAAGGAACGGTTGCTGGAATTGGGTATGTCCAGTTTAATGAAGAGAAGGACGAGGGGGGGACATGATAGCAGCCTTCCAATATCTCAGGGGCTGCCCCAAAGAAGAGGGAGTCAAGCTATTCTCCAAAGCGCCTGAAGGCAGGACAAGAAGCAACGGATGGAAACTAACCAAGGAGAGAAGCAACCTAGAACTAAGGAGAAACTTCCTGACAGTTAGAACAATTAACCAGTGGAACCACCTGCCTCCAGAAGCGGTAAATGCTCCAACACTGGAAGTTTTTAAGAAGAGACTGGACAGCCATTTGTCTGAAATGGTATAGGGTTTACTGCCTGAGCAGGGGGTTGGACTAGATGACCTCCAAGGTCCCTTCCAACATTATTATTACTATTATTATTATTATTATCCCTGCCTCCTGGCTCTGGTGGGTTGGGCAGATGTAACTGGGAAAGGACAGTTACTCCTTCAAATAATAGGGAGGGAGCCACCACGGAGAAGGCCCTTCCTTCTTCTGGGTCCCACCAGATGGACCTCCTCAAGAGAGGGGCCCCATAACATCCCCTGCCTCTCCGCTCTGGTGGGTAACTAGGAAAAGATGGTCCTTCCAATCCCTTGGCCCCAGGCTTTGAAGATGTCAACCAGCACCTTGAATTGGACCTGGAAGCAAATTGGCAGCCACTGCAGCTCCCACAAGAGAGGTGACCCATGTGCAAATCTAGGCTCGCCCAAAAAACCCTGTGGGCCTTTGCTTTTTTTTTGAACCAATTAAAATTTCTGGATAGTTTTCAAGGGCAGCCCCAGGTAGAGAGCTTTGCAGTAGTCAAGACAGGCGGCGACGGCTTTTATGGGAAAGATCCTAGCCAAGGCCTGGCTGCTTCGAAGAGCTGAAGACAGGCGTGTTTGGGTTCCCGTGGGCTTCAAAGACTTTTTTTCCTAAGTTCCAAAGCACGCACAGCCCTCATCTACGCACGTTAATAATTCTCTTGCAAACATGGGGCCGCAAACATATTTGGCGGCTAAATTCCAACGCACATCGGAATACCCCAGAAATAGAAAGAGTTGAAATTGGAAACCGAGTTCTTGGCAAGCACAGCCACCAACGTGCAGAGACTTGATCTTTCTATTAGACTGAAAAGTTATTTCTCAGTTTTCAACTCAGACTGTGAAGCAAACTGCCTTGAAGAATTCATATTTTACTTATGTTTTAATCAGGTCAAACTACGTGGTACCAGACAGAGTTCAAAGTTGCTGAATTAAAACAGGGTTGGATAATGGGTGATTCATTGTGGAAACCCACTGTATGGGTAATCCTCGACTTACAGCCACAATTGAGCCCAAAATTTATGTTGCTGAGTGAAATACTTGTTAAGTGAGTTTTGACCCATTTTGCGACTTTTCTTGCCACATTTGTTAAGTGGATCACTGCAGTTGTTAAGTTAGTAACACAGTTGTTAAGTGAATCTGGCTTCCCGGTTGCTTGTCAGAAGTCACAAAAGGGGATCACGTGATCCCCCCCTCCCCGGGACACCGCAAGCTTTGACTTTGCATGTTGGAAGCTGGCTGGGAAGTTTGCAAATAGCCGTCATTTCCTTGTGGTCTCCTTTCCGCATAAACAGGCCAAAGATTCCAAAGCCAGACGTAGTTAGCCCTTTGCTGGTGCATCGTATTAAATTTGTCTGAAATGGTATAGGTCAGGGTTTCCTGCCTGAGCAGGGGGTTGGACTAGATGACCTCCAAGGTCCCTTCCAACTTTATTATTATTATTGTTGTTATTATTATTATTATTATTATTATTATTATTATTATTATTATTATTATTAATAATAATAATAATAATAATAATTTGTTTTGTTGTTATTGTATTATTATTATTAATTTGTTTTGTTGTTATTGTTATTGTTATTGTTATTATTACTATTATTATTATTAATTTGTTTTGTTGTTATTGTTATTGTTATTATTACTATTATTATTAATTTGTTTTGCTGTTGTTGTTGTTGTTGTTGTTGTTGTTGTTATTATTATTATTATTATTATTATTATTATTATTATTATTATTATTATTATTATTATTATTATTATTATTATTATTATTATTATTATTATTATTATTATTATTATTATTATTATTATTATTAAATATAGCCCCCCTTTTCTATTCCTGCCAACGCAACCAGCGATCCCGGATTTTGGCAGAGTCTGAAAGAAAGGAAATGTTTATGAATAATTAGTCTTTGCTGTAGAAGGTGGCACCCTGCTGAGTTTTAAGATCTTTGCAGCCAGCCCAGACTGGATAAAAACATGCTATCCACAATTGAGGTTTCTCTGCCCAAGAGAGCAACTCGAACTAGCCTTATATATTTGATTTAAAGATGGAGCAGTCAGGGAGCCTGATGCTTCCTTCAGCTTAATTGCAAACCTTACATTAAAAACTATTTTAGGTAAGGACTGTATTATTCAAAGTCAACCTCTACTCATCTAGATTTTTGGCTGCGGCAGCAGCCTAAAAAGCTAACACAATCCTCGGTTGTACAAACAGAGGCACAGAACCCAAAGCACGTGGAGTATTAGTACCGCTTTATAAAGCCTTAGTAAGGCCACGCCTGGAATCCTGCATCCAGTTTTGCTCACCGCATTACAAAAAAGATTTTGAGACTCTGGAAAAAAAAAGTGCAGAGAAGAGTAACTAAGATGACCTCCAAGGTCCCTTCCAACTTTATTATTATTATTATTATTATTATTATTATTATTATTATTATTATTATTATTATTATTATTATTATTATTATTATTATTATTATTATTATTATTATTATTATTATTATTTGGGTATGGCTAGTTTAATGAAAAGAAGGACTAGGGGTGACATGATAGCAGTCTTCCAATATTTGAGGGGCTGCCACAAAGAAGAGGGGGCTCCACTTATTTTCCAAAGCAGCAAATGGCAAGACCAGAAACAACGGATGGAAACTAATCAAGGAGAGAAGCAATCTGGAACTAAGGAGAAACTTCCTAAGAGGGAGGACAATTAACCAGTGGAACTTCTTGCCTCCAGTAGTTGTGGGTGCTCCATCACTGGAGACTTTTAAGAAGAGACTGGACAGCCATTTGTCTGAAATGGTACAAGGTCTCCTGCCTGAGCAGAGGGTTGGACTAGAAGACCCCCAAGGTCCCTCCCAACTCTGTTATTCTGTAATTGAATAGAGGCGCGTCCTTACAGTTAACAGCAGGATAAGCGAACCAGAGCATCGAATCCCGCTGGCCTCCTTTCCTAGCCGGTACGTGATTCGGCCTCCTCCTCAGGCTGGGGATGATGGGTCAAAGGGGCCGTCGCCGCCGTGCCGGCATGTGCCAAGGGCGCACGGCGCTAGGCACCTCCGGCTCTCCCATCCTGGCGAGGGCGCGCTCCGTCCAGCCAGCCCAGCGCAGCGCAGGGTCAGCCGGCTGCCTTGCTCGCTCGCGGGCGCCTCCTCCGGCCCGTGGGGAGAGACGGAGTCCAGCCCCGCCGCCACTGTTCTGCCCTGCCCTGCCCTGCCCAGCCCATCGCTCCCGGCAGGCCGCGTCAAACGCCAGCTGGCGGGCGCGGAAGGGAGGCCAGCTCCGCCGGCGCTTGCAGCTCCGTCGCCGGTCTGCCGGGGAAGGAGGCGGCGGGGGCAGCCGAGGAAGAGGAGGAGGAAGCCGTAGCGCAGCCCGCTCTGGAGGTCCGGAGCCCAGGTAAGCCCGGGAGGCTCCAGGAGACCCGCCGCGGCCGGGAGACCCGCCTGCCCTTCTCCCTCCCCTGCGCCTTTACGCATCGTCTGCGCCTCTGCCCGGCCGCAGCAGCGCAGCGAGCCTGGCCCAGATGCGGGCAGTGGGAGGGGGGGTTGTCTGAATGGGGACGGAGGGGGGGGGAAGATTAGCCGGTCGCGGGACCCAAAACAGCCCCTTGCGGGTCTTGAAAGAGGGGTGAAGGGTCTCCCCTCGCCGGCTTTGGAGAGCGCCCGGGGCCCCTTCCAGGCACCTCTCTGGCTGCCTGCCTTCCTCCCTTGGATGGTAACCCCTGGGCACTCGGGGCTGAAGAAACGGGGTTGCTTCCCCGTTGCCGTTCTGTGCACCCCTTGTCCCCCTAATATTTGTCCTGTACCCTTGTGCCCCTAATATTTGTCATGTGCCCCAAAGATTTGTCCTGCACCCTTGTGCCCCAATGTTTGTCATGTGCCCCTAATATTTGTCCTGCACCCTTGTGCCCCTAATAATTGTCATGTGCCCCTAATATTTGTCATTTGCCCGATTTGTCATGTGCCCAATATTTGTCCTGCACCCTTGTGCCCCCAATATTTGTCATGTGCCCCTAACATTTCTCATGTGCCTCTAATATTTGTCTCGCTCCCTTGTGCCTCTAATATTTGTCATGTGCCTCTAATATTTGTCTCGCTCCCTTGTGCCTCTAATATTTGTCATGTGCCCCGAATATTTGTCCTGCACCCTTGTGCCCCCAAACCTGGCTTTTCACCCCCGGCCTTGACTTTGGGCTTAAGTGCAGATTCTCTGCATGTCGTCAGGGTCTTCCTAGATTTGGCCTGTCAGGGCGGTCCAAAGTTTCTGTTTGCCAATGACCCAGTTTGTCTCCAAGCCAACAGAGAGGCTGGGGACTGCCCCCCCCAACTCCAAAGCTGGGTCTCAGAGGTTGTTCCCTTCTCTTAGTGGTCTGGATGCGAATCAGGCCTATCCTGGGGGCTTGTAGAAACCTGGGGAAGAGGCAGAATAACAGAATGACAAGAGTTGGAAGGGACCTTGGAGGTCTTCTAGTCCAACCCCCTGCTCAAGCAGTAAGACCTAACCTCATTTCAAACAGATGGTTGTCCAGTCTCTTCTTAAAAACCTTCCAGTGTTGGAGCACCCACAACTTCTGAAGGGAAGCCATTCCACTGATTAATTGTTCTCACTGTTAAGAAATTTCTCCTTAGTTCCAAGTTGTTTTTCTCCTTGATTAGTTTCCATCCGTTGCTTTTTGTCTTGCCTTCAGGTGCTTTGGAGAATAGCTTGACCCCCAATTCTTCTTTGTGGCAGCCCCTCAGATACTGGAACACTGCTATCATGTCGTCCTTCTGTTCATTAAACTAGACAAACTCAATTCCTGCAACCGTTCTTCATATGCTTTAGCCTCCAGTCCCCTAATCATCTTTGTTGCTCTTCTCTGCACTCTTTCTAGAGTCTCAACATCTTTTTTACATCGTGGTGACCAAAACTGGATGCAGTATTCCAAGTGTGGCCTTACCAAGGCATTATCAAGCGGTGTTTTGGTCCGCCCTGTTTGCATTTTGCACCAAATCCTAGGTCTCTTTTGTGTGGTTCTGGCGGAACAGCAGAAGGAGATGTTTTCAAACAGTCTGGTTCATCTGGCGGTTGAATGGGAACGGGTGGGTGGTGTTACTCCCCTTTGGCTTCTGTTCCTGAATCTGTGTTTATACAGCCCAGGCAGGGGGCATTATGTGAACAGCCTTTGAAAAAAAACCCAGAATAGGGATGTTTGCAAAAAAAGAACAAACAAATAAACAAACATAAAAACCCAGCCTGGGAGGGAGGGGGGAAACGAGTTGAAAGAATTTTCAGGAATCTCCGGGGAATCTCCTAATGAAAACAACAACAACAACAACAATAACAACAACAAAGCAGAGGGCTCCGGATTGAGACAAATTCAAGTGCTAATCTCTAAATCCCACCGAGGGATATGAATTCTCTCTCTCTTGTGCCGCCTTGAAATATTTTACATAACGGGGATAATTCAGGAAGAACGTTAAAAAAAAGGAGAGAGAGAGAGAGAGAGACAGAGAGAGACAGACAGACAGACAGACAGACAGACAGACAGACAGACAGACAGACAGACAGACAGACAGACAGACAGACAGAGATAGAGAGACAGAGAGACAAATCAGGAACTTGGGTCTATATTTAGCAGCCCTGTGACCGCGATTTTTCTCACGGAAGCTGGCAGTAGGACTACAGTGTAAACCTCTTGCTAAAAGCAAATTATTTTCAGGATTGGACAGCCATTGGTCTGAAATGGTATAGGGTTTCCTGCCTGAGCAGGGGGTTGGACTAGATGACCTCCAAGGTCCCTTCCAACTTTATTATCATTATCATTATCATTATTATTGCTTCGAAGTCAAGAAGATGCTATGGAGCGCAGCTTGACGGTTTAATATTCCTAACGCCCGGTGTATTTTTTTTCTTTTCTTCTTCTTCTATTTGATCCAGATATTTCTGTAGAGGAAAAAAGTCTTAGCCAAGATGGCTCTGTTGAAATGTGGCTGGCTCTGGAGACAGAGTAAGTTAATTGGGGAATTTCCTAGTGTGCAATTGCAGTTGGAATTTCTTTTATAAGGTCAATCACGAGGGTGGTTTTCCCCGTTTGGGTGGTGACTGTGTCCTTTGGCAGGCGGGGGGGGGGCACTGCTGATTACGGAAGCTAAGCAGAGACAGCTGGGGTTTGTATTTGGATGGGCGGATTGATGGGAATTCCAGAAGGGTGAGAAGTAAAGGGGAAAAGATCCCAGAAGATGGCAGTGGTAAATCATCTGTCAAATATTGGTACAAAAGTGATGTGGAGAGGAAGTTTGACGTAGTGGCGAAGGTGCAGACTTAGAAACATAGGAGACGGTGAGTTCTAGTCCCGCTTCAGGCATGAAAGCCGGCTGGGTGACTTTGGGCCTATCACCAGGAGACGGTGAGTTCTAGTCCAGCCTTAGGCACGAAAGCCGGCTGGGTGACTTTGGGCCAATCACCAGGAGACGGTGAGTTCTAGTCCCGCCTTAGACATGAAAGCCGGCTGGGTGACTTTGGGCCAATCACTAGGAGACTGTGAGTTCTAGTCCAGCCTTAGGCATGAAAGCCGGCTGGGTGACTTTGGGCCAATCACTAGGAGACAGTGAGTTCTAGTCCCACTTCAGGCACGAAAGCCGTCTGCATGACTTTGGGCCAATCCCCAGGAGATGGTGAGTTCTAGTCCATCCTTAGGCACAAAAGCCGGCTCGGTGACTTTGAGCCTATTACCAGGAGACAGTGAGTTCTAGTCCCGCCTTAGGCATGAAAGCCGGCTGGGTGACTTTGGGCCAATCACTAGGAGACAGTGAGTTCTAGTCCCGCCTTAGGCATGAAAGCCGGCTGGGTGACTTTGGGCCTATTACCAGGAGACGGTGAGTTCTAGTCCCGCCTTAGGCATGAAAGCCGGCTGGGTGACTTTGGGCCAATCACTAGGAGACTGTGAGTTCTAGTCCAGCCTTAGACATGAAAGCCGGCTGGGTGACTTTGAGCCAATCACCAGGAGACGGTGAGTTCTAGTCCCGCCTTAGGCATGAAAGCCAGCTGCGTGACTTTGGGCCTATTACCAGGAGACGGTGAGTTCTAGTCCAGCCTTAGACCCCGGACGTGGTCCTGTCACGCATTTCCCCCCCAAATCTGCATCCTCCCGAATTATGCATTGCAATTCAGTTTCAAAATTCTTCAGCTCTGCAGTCCCTCCCTGCACCAGATCAGGGCAGGCATGTGAAGGTTGCGTGGGTCAATCGGCGGGTTTTAAATGGGGAGCTGGAAGGGGTCCAAAGCCCCTAGGAGAAGAACAGACGGAAAATCAATGCAAAGGCTCCAATTACCGAAGCGTCGGATGACAGCCTGGCTCTGAGGTTCTGCAACATTTGCACTTTCTTCGCTTCCCACAGCTGTGGGCGACTGTGTCGTTCCAGGCTTCCGATCAAAACGCGCTAGGAATGAAAGCCCAGAAGGTCCTCGGGAAAGAGGAGAAGAAGAGGATGCTGGGAGTTTGGAGAGAAAGCAGTTCAAATATACAGGTGGTCCCTGACTTACAACCTTTCGTTTAGTGACCGTTCAGCGTTACACCAGCAATGAAAAAAGCGACTTATTATCCTTTTTCACACTTAATGACCCTTGCACGCGATCAAAACTCGGACACTTGGCAACTGGTTCCTATTTATGATGGTGGCAGCGTCCCAGGGTCACATGATCCCCTTTTGCGACCTTTTTATAAGCAAAGCCAACGGGGGAAGCCAGATTCACTTAACAACCGTGTGATTAACTTAACAACGGCAGTGATTTGCTTAACAACTGTAGCAAGAAAGGTTCGTAAAATGAGGCAAAATTCACTTAAGAAATGTTTCATTTAGCCACGGAAATTTGGGGCTCAGTTGTGGTTGCAAGACGAGGACTCTGTGTCAAAATCTCCGCCCTGCCTTTGACCACTGCAATTCCCGTGTAAACTCATCTCGCTCCAAAGAGAAAAAATCAAATCCTTCGCACCCAAATTCATCTGAGGGAGATGGGTGGTTCAGAAATGCGAAATACGAATAAATATATAAAGATAGGTAGTCCTCGACGTACGACCACAATTGAGCCCAAATTTTCTGTTGTTAAGTGACGTAGTGATTGAGTGAGCAATTGCAACCAATTCTACATGGGAGAAACATCCCGTCAATTAAAAACCAGGATCCACCAACACTGGCTGGCAGTCAAAACGCCCCGATCCCAAATCCTTAATCTCCACCCACACTGACACCAAACAGGACCAGTTCGATTGGAGCAACACAAAAACCATCGGCCACACTCCCACCCGCCACGCTTGTAAGTCTGTCGAAGCCTGGCATTCCACATGCAATTCCATCCACAGATACATCGACCTACAACCAGCCCACGAACCCCTCAGCATCCAAATCAACCGCACAGCCGACCAGAGACGGCACCGGGCCTCAACCATCCCGCGCAATCCCCCACTTTCCACCAGCGGTTCACCTCCCAATCACCCTGAGCTGATGTGACCTTCCTATCACAAGACCCATCACAAGACCCTCACTGATGACTCACACCTGACCCATCACAAGACCCTCGCTCGACACACCCACACCTGAAGCCCTTATAAGCAGAGGGACACTAAACTCTAACCTCCCCTAAACTCCGCTGAAGATGTTACCTAGCCTGGTAACAAAGCGTTCAGAAATCGACCCGCAAGCTCGGAGAATGAACCTCCACCCTCATAAGTTATTAATATTCGGAGCCTTTTACTACCAGTTGGTTCGTCTGTGCTACTAAACGTTCATGCATTCCTGTTAGTTTCTTTAGCTAGTGTAGTCATGCCAATCGGCTCTCCGTTTGATCAAGTTCTCGATCCACTGTTAGATGTAGGCTGCTTGACTGGTTCCTCTAGTTCAGGGGTAGGCAACCTTGGCTCTTTTATGACTCGTGGACTTCAACTCCCAGAATTCCTGAGCCAGCATGGGGGAACTATGGCCCCTTCATGACTTGTGGACTTCAACTCCCAGAATTCCTGAGCCAGCATGGGGGAACTATGGCCCCTTCATGACTTGTGGACTTCAACTCCCAGAATTCCTGAGCCAGCATGGGGAACTATACCCCCTTCATGACTTGTGGACTTCAACTCCCAGCATGGGGGAACTATAGCCAGCATGGGGGAACTATGGCCCCTTCATGACTTGTGGACTTCAACTCCCAGAATTCCTGAGCCAGCCATGCTGAGGGGAAGGGAGAGGTTTCCAAGCTGAGCCATGCTGGCTCAGGAATTCTGAGAGTTGAAGTCCGCAAGTCATAAAAGAGCCAAGGTTGCCTACCCCTGCTCTAGGGAGATTGCAGGGATCTGTTCTCAGATCCTGCGGCCACTTTGCAGTGGAGTTATATGTCCTTTTTTCTCTCCATATGTTCTTCCAGTAATGTTCCGTTTCAGCGGCTGATGGCTGGGCTGCCAGCCCTCGACTTACAACCACAACTGAGCTCAAAATTTCCTTTGCTAAACAAGTTGTTAAGTGACTTTTGCCCTGTTTTATGAGCTTTCTGGCCACAGTTAAGGGAATCACTGCAGTTAAGTTAGTAACTCAGTTGTTCAGTGAATCTGGCTTCATTGTCAGAAGGTCGCAAAAACGGATCACGTAACCCCCAGGAAACCACAACCATCATAAATATGAGTCAGTTGGCACGTGTTTGAATTCTGATCACATGACCGTGGGGATGCTGTGACGGTCACAAGCATGGAAATCGGTCCTAAGCAGTGGTGGGATTCAGCTAGTTCGCACCACTTCGGCAGAACCGGTAGCTAATGTTTTGTTGCCCGGGCCTAGAATGGACTTCCGGAAGCGGCATCCACACAGAGAACTGGTTGTTCACATGTTTGAATCCCACCACTGGCCCTAAGTCATTTTTTTTGGTGCTGTTGTAAGTTCAAGTGGTTGCTAAATAAATGGTTGTTAAGTCGAGGATCACCTGTATGTGGACTGGCATTTCTGATGGCGCCAGCTTGGCTGGCACATTTAGTTCAGTTGTTTTGGATTGTTTTATAATCCTTGTAATTTGTTTTCTTATTTTCTTGTTGTCTGGGAGCTTTCTCGAGTTCTGTCGCCCGTGGGCGGTGGCCTAAATCCAAAGAGGAAATGACAGAATAGAATAATGATAAATTGTACCAAAGGAGAATAATTAAGCTCCTTTGGAATCGTGTCTGTGTGATTACTCGGAACAACAATCTGACTCAGCCTATCTAAGCTTTTAAAGTGCTTAAAGCATTGAAGGATAATAACAACTACGCCAAAGAGTTGATTCACAAGGATGTAGATGTACAGGCAGTCCTCGACGTACGACCACAACTGAGCTCAAAATTTCTGTTGCTAAGCGAGGCATTGTTAAGTGAGTTTTGCCCCATTTTTTGACTTTCCTTGCCACAGTTGTTAAATGAATCATTGTTAAGATACCAACATGGTTGTTAAGTGAATCCGGCTTCCCCATTATCTTTGGTTGTTGGAAGATCGCAAAAGGGGAATTCACATGACCCCAGGACACTGCCACCGTCGTAAATACAGGTAGTCCTTGACTTCTGACCACAATTGAGCCCAAAGTTTCCGTTGCTAAGCGAGACATTTGTTCAGTGCGGTTTGTGCCATTTCACCACTTTCTTTGCCATGGTTCTTAAGTGACTCTGGCTTCCTCCATTGGCCTTGCTTGTCGGAAGGTCGCAAAAGCGGATCACATCATCCCGGGACCCTGCAACCCGTCATAAATATGAGTCAGTTGCCCAAGCGTCTGAATTTTGATTCACGTGACCATGGGGAGGCTGCCACGGTCATAATTGTGAAAAACGGTCCTAAGTCACTTTTTTCAGTGCCGTTGTATCTTTGGTCATTAAATGAACGGTTGTAAGTCGAGGACTACCTGTACTATTTCCCCATTTTTCTTAATTCTTCCCCCCCCCCCCTTGGCCTGTGCAGGTTCTATTCTGCGACGCTGGAAAAGGAACTGGTTCGTGCTGTGGGCGGATGGCAGCCTCGTCTACTACCAAGATGATACCGGCCGTGAAATGGACGGAAGAATTAACATCAGATCCAACTGCCGAGATGTCAGGACGGGCCGCGAATGCCGCGGTGAGTAGGCTTGGGGTTGCCAACTGGATCTTTTTCACAAACACCAGAATGAAAACCCATTGTTTATTCCTAAACTAAGTTTCTAGTCCTCAAGGCTGTGGGGAGACCACCACAGAAGCAAACATGTTAAGATATTTAAATTTAGTAGCTGGAGCGGTGTGTGTCTGTGTCTGTGTCTTTGTGTCTGTGTGTGCAGTCAGCCAGAACAGCCAGTTGTGATTCATTGGTTGGAGAGGGATGGCTCCTGCCTGAGGCAATCTGTGCTGTGATTGGTTGTTGTGGATGTGGAGGGGGAGGTTCCCTTTTTTCCCGCCTTTTTCTTCTGTGCACTCTGTAATTTACCTCACGAAGCTTCTGCTGTGTTGATTTACCTCATGATGCTCCTGTTAGCCTGACTTATCTAGTTTGCTGTAAATACAGATGTTAAATATATTTATTTATACAAAACTGCAAGTTCCATGTCAGTGGTCTCTGACTTCATTTGGACACCGGCTGTGCAATGCTCTGACAAAACATTTTCTTTTCTTTAAAACCCCTGCAGTTGGTTCTCTAAGACAGTCACACATACAGGTAGCCGTCGACCCTGTCTTCTTTCTGGCAGCGACTCAAAGAGAAGAAGAAAAAGAAGAGAAGAGAAGAGAAGAGAATCCATAGCATCTTCTTGACTTCGAAGCAATAATAATAATAATGATGATAATAAAAGTTGGAAGGGACCTTGGAGGTCATCTAGTCCAACCCCATGCTCAGGCAGGAAACCCTATACCATTTCAGACAAATGGCTGTCCAATCTCTTCTTGAAAACCTCCAGTGATGGAGCACCATCACTGTAATGGAGAATGAAGAGAAGAGAAGAGAAGAGGAAGAGAAGAGAAGAGAAGAGAAGAGAAGAGAAGAGAAGAGGAGAGGAGAAGAGAAGAAGAGAAGAGAAGAGAAGAGAAGAGAAGAGAAGAGAAGAGAAGAAGAGAATGAATGGAACGGAACAGAACAGAATAGAATAGAATAGAATATATTGAATGGAATAGAATAGAATAGAATAGAATAGAATAGAATAGAATAGAATAGAATAGAATAGAATAGAATAGAATAAAGCAAAGCTGGAAGGGACCTTGGAGGTCTTCTAGTCCAGCCCCCTGCTCAAGCAGGAGACCCTATGCCATTCCAGACAAATGGCTGTCCAGTCTCTTCTTGAAAACCTCCAGTGATGGAGCACCATCACTGTAATGGAAAGGGTTGCATTCCTTTCTCCTCTAGTCCTGGCAGTGCAGGGCTGAATCACCCCAAATGTCCCCTTCCTACACAATGGAGGGACACAGCAAGTCAAAACAGAGGATTCTTTCATTTGACACCAACACAACTGCCAGCAGTGCTAAAGGAACAGTGGCCAGTTTTCTGCCAGCCTCCAGCTAATTCTTGCTTCTTTCGTTTTGTATATTTGTGTGTGTGTGTGTGTGTGTGTTTGTGTGTGTTTGTGTGAATTACAGGATATTGATGGACACCATCCAATAACCTCATAGCCGTTTGTTCAACTTGCTTTGCTGCCTGATAGGAATAGAATAGAGCTGGAAGGGACCTTGGAGGTCTTCTAGTCCAACCCCCTGCTCAAGCAGGAGATCCTATACCAGTAAAGGTGTTGATACACTGTCCTTTAAATCTCTAAATGGCTTAGGACTTATATGGTAAAAGATACATCTTTTTCATTAAGTAAAGCACCAGAAGGCAAGACCAGAAACAATGGATGGAAACTAATCAAAGAGAGAAGCAACCTGGAATTAAGGAGAAATTTCCTGACAGTGAGGACAATTAACCAGTGGAACAGCTTGCCACCAGAAATCGTGGGCGCTCCATCACTGGAGGCTTTCAAAAAGAGACTGGACTGAAATGGTATAAGCTCTCCTGCTTGAGCAGGGGGTTGGACTAGAAGACCTCCAAGGTCCCTTCCAGCTCTATTCTGATTGATTGATTAATTGATTGATTGATTGATTTCAGACAAGTGGCTGTCCAGTCTCTTCTTAAAAACCTCCAGTGATGGAGTGCCCAGCATTTCTGGTGGCAAGCGGTTCCACTGGTTAATTGTCCTCACTGTTTCTCCTTGCTGAAAAGACTTTGTGGGAAGTAATGGTCCCAGCTGGGTTTGGTCTGCAAAAATATATATGTAGATATATTCTGGATATTATCCTGGAGGGTGGCCTTGAAACCATCTTCTCTGGCCATCTGTTCGGTGCCTATGCGGGGGACACATCTCCCAGTCTCTCTTAAACGATTTGCAAACAGATCCTCCCAATTTCTGGTTGAATTTTATCGGCATGGCTACGATGCAGCCGAAGATGATTGAGGTAAAGCAGGGCTTAATTAAGGGAGTCCTTCCGTTGGGAGATAGATTTATTTCCTTCCTTTCGACCACCTTGTGCAATTTCAGTTGAGGTTTTAAAACGACAGTTCTGGGAAAAAAGAAAAAAAGAAGAAGAGAAAATGCAGGTATTTCCACATATGAGTTTAGGTTCAGCCGTTTCCTGGCTTCTATAACAGCAAAGCTTGAAATCCAAGGTTGTTGGCAATTTTTTTATATCAGGGGTCCCAAACTCCCGGCTTGTGGTCCGATCTCGGTCCGTGGCCCATTAGGAACCGGTCCTGGCAAGCGAGTGAAGCTTCATCTGCACATGTGCGGGATTCAGGGAGTGTGTGAAACCATGCCCACCCACCCCAGTCTCTGAAAAAATGTTTTCCCCCGGAACCGGTCCCTGGTGTCCAAACGTTGGGGGGGGGGTGCTGTTGTAGATGACCTGTTTTTTCTTCTAAAGCTGCTGGGTCTTTTGGTTTAGAATAGAATAGAGCTGGAAGGGACCTTGGAGGTCTTCTAGTCCAGCCCGCCGCTCAAGCAGGAGAACCTACACCGTCTCAGACAAGTGACTGTCTAGCCTCTTCTTAAAAACCTCCAGTGATGGAGTGCCCACGATTTCTGGTGGCAAGCTGTTCCACTGGTTAATTGTCCTCACTGTTAGGAAGTTTCTCCTGAATTCCAGGTTGCTTCTCTCCTTGATCAGTTTCCATCCATTGTTTCTTGTCCTGCCCTCTGGTGCTTTGGAGAATAACGTGACCCCCTCATCTTTGTGGCAGCCCCTCAAATACTGGAACACGGCTATCATGTCTCCCCTATTTCTTCTTTTCTTTAGACTAGCCAGACCCAAGTCCCGCAGCCGTTCTTCGTATGTTTTGGTCTCCAGGCCTTTGATCATCTTAGTTGCTCTTCTCTGAATTTTTTCCAAAGTCTCAACATCTTTTTTGTGATAAGGTGACCAACATTGGCTGCAGTATTCCAGGTGTGGCCTCACTGGGGTTTTATAAAGCGGTACTAATACTTCGCGTGATCTTGGTTCTAGGCCTCTGTTTATGCAACCCAGGATTGGAGGGTATATTTGAAAATACATTTCACCCCCCCCTCCCCTTTACAGCTCAAAGACATTTAGGGAGGGTCCCTTTTTGTCACACCTCCATTTCTGCTGCAGGCTCAGCTGCCTCTTCTCCGACTGTTGTGTAGCTTGCCGCTCTGCCTCCTGTCTCCCAAGCTCGTTCCTGCAAACCGTCCTTGCAAACAATTAGAACAATTAACCAGTGGAACTCCTTGCCTCCAGAAGCGGTGAATGCTCCAACCCTGGAAGTTTTTAAGAAGAGACTGGACAGCCGTTTGTCCGAAATGGTCTAGGGTTTCCTGCCTGAGCAGGGGGTTGGACTAGATGACCTCCAAGGTCCCTTCCAACTTTTTATTATTATTATCATTATCATTATCATTATTATCTGCTCTCCTGCCACATCTTCAAGCGTCTGGATTGTGGAAAGAGCTCACGTCTTGTTTTTTCATCCTCTCCGAACGAACATCCTGGAATCTTTTCCTGTGTTGTGTGTATCACACAGAGGAAGGTTTTTTGCCCTCCGGGGTCAGTATGGCAGCTTTTGTTTTGAGTTTTGTTGTGTCCCCCGGGGCATCCGGCCGAGGCTGCCTAATCTCCTGCTGTTTGTTTCACTGTGACCCGACAACTCGAGAGTTACTTTGACAACTCTTCCCCGAGGTCCTAATTATGCGGTGACTCTCTTGGGGTTGCCACAGAACAACTAGGATCGCTTCAGAGATATTTAGCCGGCGGCGTTCTTTGCTTCAAAAACACCCATCCACATTACGACGACGGCAACTTTTATTTGTAAAACTGCAGGGAGTCCTCGGCTTACAACAGTTCGTTTAGTGACCAAAGTTACGACGGCACTGGAAAAAGGGACGTGGACGTCATTCACTTAGGACCGTTGGAGCATCCCCGGGGTCACGTGATCAAAACGGATGCTCGGCCACTGACTCACATTTATGACGGTTGCAGTGTCCCATGGGGTCACAGCAACTGGCTCGCATTTATAATAATAATAATGATAAGGATAAAATTGGAAGGGACCTTGCAGGTCATCTAGTCCAACCCCCTGTCGCCCTGGGGGTGTTTCCTGCAGTTTTTTTTAGCATGAAAATTATCCCTAATTAATTCTGAGACTGTTGGGAGTCCGATGTTGATCCCAGGCACAGAAATGAAAATGAAATATTATTCGTAATAATATGACATGTTTTGATCAGCCTTTCCCACCCAGCTTTAATGAAGAGCAGGCAGGATTAGGAGGGAAGTCCCGTGGAGTGTCTTGTTTAACCACGATCCCCTTGAGGTCTAGAAACCTGTTATTGAAATAGAAAGAAAACCGTCTGCTGGCTCTCTGCTTATGTCTTTATAGATATCCAGCCTCCGGAAGGGAAAACCCGGGAGTGCCTGATGTGCGTTGTGCAAAGGGATGGGCCCAAGACCATGATGTGCGCCGAGAGCGAAGACGATGCGTTGTAAGTTGTGGGAAGCGCCGTCTCCAAGAAGGGTCAGAAAAATCAAGATGGCTGACGCCCTGACCCCTTTTGTGACGGGCGGGGTTTCGGTCATATAATCTTGACCTTTCTGAAACCACTCGTGGTCCATCGGCAAGGCAGTGGTCAAACCCAAGGACCGGTCATGGGAAATGTTTTTTTTTTTAGTTTTTATTTATTTATTATTAGATTTTATATACCACTTAAGGTGGCAAACATAACTAATATGCGTCCTCCTCCTATTTTGTACCACAACATCTACCCTCTGAGGTGGGTTAGGCTGAGAGAGAGAATGACTGGCTCAAAGTCACCCAGCTGGCTTGCATGCCTAAGGCAGAACTAGAACTCACCGTCTCCTGGTGATTGGCCCAAAGTCATCTAGCTGGATTTCATGCCTAAGGCGGGACTAGAACTCATAATCTCCTGGTGATTGGCCCAAAGTCACCCAGCCGGCTTTCTTGCCTAAGGCGATACTAGAACTTACCGTCTCCTAGTGATTGGCCCAAAGTCACCCAGCCGACTTGCATGGCTAGTGAGGAACTAGAACTCACCGTCTCCTGGTGATTGGCCCAATGTCACCCAGCCACTTTCATTCCTAAGGTGGGACTAGAACTCCCAGTCTCCTGGTGATTGGCCCAAAGTCACCCAGCCGACTTGCATGGCTAGTGAGGAACTAGAACTCACCGTCTCCTGGTGATTGGCCCCAAATCACCCAGCCGGCTTTCTTGCCTAAGGCGATACTAGAACTCACCGTCTCCTAGTGATTGGCCCAAAGTCACCCAGCAGCTTTTTATGTTTAAGGCGGGGCTGGCACTCACAGCCTCTGGCTTTTTAGTCTGGCGCCTTAACCACCAAACCAATCTAGTTCTCCACATAGTCCCCACATAGCCCTCCTCTCTTCCTGTTTGTTCTGGTTCTTAAGCAGAACAGTTCCTCAGTTTCCCATCTGCAAAATGAGAAGGGAAAAATGATTGCCCCTCTAGGATTCAATAGCCAGTCTCTTAGGCCCCCAAAAGGAAATGTTTATGATAAAAAAACTCAACGCAGGAGCTTTATCCTTTAGTTCCTATACAGAATAACAGAGCTGGAAGGGACCTTGGAGGTCATCTAGTCCAACCCCCTGCTCAGGCAGGAAACCCTATACCATTTCAGACAAATGGCTGTCCAGTCTCTTCTTAAAAAGTGTTGGAGCATTCACAACTTCTGGAGGCAGGTTGTTCCATTGATTAATTGTTCTAACTGTCAGGAAATTTGTTCTTAGTTCCAGGTTGCTTCTGTCCCTGATTAGTTTCCATCCGTTGCTTCTTAATAATAATAATAATAAAGTTGGAAGCGACCTTGGAGGTCATCTAGTCCAACCTCCTGCTCAGGCAGGAAACCTTATACCATTTCAGACAAATGGCTGTCCAGTCTCTTCTTAAAAACTGCCAGTGTTGGAGCATTCACCGCTTCTGGAGGCAGGTTGTTCCACTGGTTAATTTGTTCTGTCAGGAAGCTTCTCCTTAGTTCCAGGTTGCTTCTCTCCTTGATTAGTTTCCATCTGTTGCTTCTTGTCCTGCCTTCAAGCGCCTTGGAAAATAGCTTGACTCCCTCTTCTTTGGGGCAGCCCCTGAGATACTGGAAGGCTGCTATCATGTCCCCCCTCATCCTTCTCTTTATTAAACTAGACATACCCAATTCCTGCAACCGTTCCTTGTATGTTTTAGCCTCCAGTCCCCTAATCATCTTTGTTGCTCTTCTCTGCCTTCTTTCTAGAGTCTCAACATCTTTTTTACATCGTGGTGACCAAAACTGGATGCCGTATTCCAAGTGTGGCCTTACCAAGGCATTGTAAAGTGGTATCAACACTTCACGTGATTCTATCCCTCTGTTAATTCTATCCTTTCAGTCCTACATTGCCGTGTCTCAAATCCAAATCAAGAAAGGTCACTTACGATTACTGTTATTCCTATTATCAGATTTATTTGCTGCCCGTCTCACAGTTCAAGGCACCTCTGTTTGGCTCCTTCCTTTTAATTTTAATTATTTGTTTGGTTGTTTACGCTGACTGCACCTTTGGTGGAGCTTCTGTTGGGAATGCAAAGCTCCCTGTAGGGAGGACACTCTTGCAAAATTTCCATCTCGGTTGTTCAGGGTTATGTTTACAGGGCAAAAGAGGGTTCACGGTTTCTGATTTCATCCAGGCTGGAAATTTATCTGTCACCGACGTCCCAAAAGTGCTTTTTTTTTCAGGAGGCAACTGGCCCTTCTTGTTTTTCCTTTGAAGACGTTTCGCTTCTCCTCCAAGAAGCTTCTTTAGCTCTGACTGAACCTGGGAAGGCTGACAACTAGCCCAGGAGGGGATGACTTCAGATGAGTTCAAAAAAGACGTCGAGAGTTTGGAAAAAGTGCAGAGAAGAGCAACTAAGATGATCCAAGGCCTGGAGACTAAAGCATACGAAGAACGGCTGCAGGATTTGGGTTTGGCCAGTCTAAAGAAAAGAAGAAATAGGGGAGACATGATAGCAGTCTTTCAGTACTTGAGGGGCTGCCCCAAAGAAGAGGGAGTCAAGCTATTCTCCAAAGCACCAGAAGGCAAGACAAGAAACAATGGATGGAAACTCACCAAGGAGAGAAGCAACCTGGAATTAAGGAGAAACTTCCTGACAGTGAGGACAATCAACCAGTGGAACAACCTGCCTCCAGAAATCGTGGGTGCTCCATCACTGGAGGTTTTTAAGAGACTGGACAGTCACTTGTCTGGATTGGTATAGGGTCTCCTGCTTGAGCAGGGGGCCGGACTAGATGACCTCCAAGGTCCTTTCCAGCTCTGTTTTCCTTCCTTCCTTCCTTCCTTCCTTCCTTCCTTCCTTCCTTCCTTCCTTCCTTCCTTCCTTCCTTCCTTCCTTCCTTCCTTCCTTCCTTCCTTCCTTCCTTCCCACCCATCACTGGAGGTTTTTAAGAAGAGACTGGACAGCCACTTGTCTGGATTGGTATAGGGTCTCCTGCTTGAGCAAGGGGCTGGACTAGAAGACCTCCAAGGTCCCTTCCAGCTCTGTTCTATTCTCAATTCTAAATGTATGTGAGTCCCTTCTGAGCTTCCTCACCGCATTAGACAGTCTCTGCAGCAAAAGAGATCTTGGCGTGCTGATCACCCTCCAGGACTAACCGGAGATGGCAGGGTGACATCTCGGCTAATCCTGCTTAGACCTATGACTCAAGGTGGTTTGACAGCCGCGGGTGACCTTGAGGTCACGAAGGAGCCGGGATTAAGATAATCTCCCTCCAGGAGAGCTCCCAGCTAGGTCACGGAGAAGAGCAAAAGTTGATGGAAAGGTTCTTACGTTCCCCACCTCGCCTTTGGCCAAGCACCCGGTCTGGTTTGAGGAAGACTTTCCACCCTAATGGAAACCGTCACGAGCCCAGGAGTTCTCCAGCTCAGATTCTCGCTTGCTCCCTCCATCGAGGCTGGCAGGGGAATTCTGGGAGTTGATGTTCACGAAGAAGAATTGGGGGGTCAACCTGTTCTCCAAAGCGCCTGAAGGCAGGACAAGAAGCAACAGATGGAAACTCATCAAGGAGAGAAGCAACCTGGAATTAAGGAGGAATTTCCTGACACTGAGAACAATTAACCAGTGGAACTACCTGCCTCCAGAAGCGGTGAATGCTCCAACACGGGAGGTTTTTAAGAAAAGACCGGCCACCACTTGTCTGAAATAGTACAGGGGGCTGGACTAGAAGACCTCCAAGGTCCCTTCCATCTGTTATCCTTCCTTCCTTCCTTTCCTTTCTCCCTCCCTCCCTCCCTCCCTTCTCCAACACTGGAAGTTTTTAAGAAGAGACTGGACAGCCATTTGTCTGAAATGGTATAGGGTTTCCTGCCTGAGCAGGGGGTTGGACTAGATGACCTCCAAGGTCCCTTCCAACTATTATTATTATTATTATTATTATTATTATTATTATTATATTTCTTCAAGTTGCCATGTTGAGAAACACGTTCCAGAGTCCTCAACTTAACGATCACACTTGATCCCCCAATTTCTGTCGCTGAGACAGTTAAGTGAATTTTGCCCCATTTTACAACCTTCCTTGCCACCGTTAAGTGAATCAGTGCAGTTGTTAAGTTAGTAACACGGTCGTTAAGCGAAACTGGCTTCCCCCATTGACTTGGCTTCTTAGAACAGGGGTCCCCAACCCCTGGTCCGTGGACCGGTACTGGGCCGCGGCCTGCCAGCAACCGGTCCGCGCAAACAAGCAGAGCCCCATCCGCGGGATGCAGGCAGCACACAAAACCACGCACTCTCCGGTCTGTGAAAAAAACCTCTCTCCACGGAACCTGTCCCTGGTGCCCAAAAGGTTGGGGACCTCTGTGTCAGAAGGTCGCAAAAGGGGATCGCGTGACCCCAGGGACGCTGCAACCGTCCTAAATGTGAGTCAGTTGCCGGTCTTGGAACTTGCAGGAACCCCCTGCAAGATTTCCAGAGTTTATTCTTGCCAGGAAATTGTAGGAAAGCAACTGATGGGAGAGGGCTGTAAAATCCCTCCTTTCCCTTCGGGCTGAGCTGATTTTCCTGTTTTTGTCCACAGAGCCTGGAAGATGGCCATTTTGGAAGCGAAAGCAACCCAGGTGAGTCTCCTTGACGGCCTTTTCTTGAACGGGGGGGAGAGGGGGGGTTAAGCCGGACATTATTGAATGCTCTGATAGTAGCTCAGGGTTGAACTGTGGGCTCCTCGGTGCTCTCTGAGCTGGATTGCTTTCTTGCAGACTTTTCGTGACCCAACTAGGTAACGTCATCAGGGCTAGGAGGGAGGGGAGTTTGAAGAGAGGAGGAGGAGGAGGAGGAGGAGGAGGAGGAGGAGGAGGAAGAAGACTGTGGGCTCCTTGGTGCTCTCTGAGCTTGGTTGTTTTCTTGCAGACATTTCCTTACCTGACTAGATTACGTCATGAGTGCTAGAAAAGAGTGGGGTTTGCAGAGAGGAGGAGGAGGAGGAGGAGGAGGAGGAGGAGGAGAACGACTATGAGGGTCCTTGGTGCTCTCTGAGTTTGTTTTCTTGCAGACATTTCATGACCCAACTAGGTAGCTTCATCAGTGCTAGAAGGCAGGAGAAGGAAGGAAGGAAGGAAGGAAGGAAGGAAGGAAGGAAGGAAGGAAGGAAGGAAGGAAGGAAGGAAGGAAGGAAGGAAGGAAGGAAGGAAGGAAGGAAGGAAGGAAAGACAGACTGTGGGGTCCTTGGTGTTCTCTGAATTTGATTGTTTTCTTGCAGACGTTTCATGACCCAACTAGGTAACATCATCAGTGCTAGAAGGGAGGAGAAGGAAGGAAGGAAGGAAGGAAGGAAGGAAGGAAGGAAGGAAGGAAGGAAGGAAGGAAGGAAGGAAGGAAGGAAGGAAGGAAAGACAGACTGTGGGGTCCTTGGTGTTCTCTGAATTTGATTGTTTTCTTGCAGACGTTTCATGACCCAACTAGGTAACATCTTCAGGGCTAAAAGGGATTTTATTGAATGCCATTTTCAGATGGACTGAATTAATTTGCTAGTTCTAGTGGCTGACTAGGCATGTGTGGACCTGGTTAAGGCCTCTGTGGGAGCCGGGAGGAGGTCCCCAATAGGCACACCAGATTGAGAAACTGGAAGAGCATCCAGGGGAAGGCAGGCGGGGAAGCGCTGGCACCGTCAGCCAGAAAACCTCAAGCTTGAGCAATTCAGCCTTTCTCAGTCGGACCAACGTTTAAGACGTCGCCTCTCAAATTTCCCCAGCCAGGCTGTGAATTTTGTCGAGTCACTTTCTGATTTTTCAGCCCCGTCTGGTTACCGATCGATAAATGCAGTTCTTGTAATGTTGCAGAAACGTCTCGAAGGCTGGATCGATTTTATAAAGAGACGTTGGAAAGGAAAGGAAAACAAATATTGGGTGGCCAGCCAGGAGTCCGTGGGGTTAGGCCAGGGGTAGGCAACCTGGGCTCTTTTATGACTCGTGGACTTCAACTCCCAGAATTCCTCAGCCAGCATGGGGGAAACTTTGGCCCCTTCATGACTCGTGGACTTCAACTCCCAGAATTCCTCAGCCAGCATGGGGGAACTATGGCCCCTTCATGACTTGTGGACTTCAACTCCCAGAATTCCTGAGCCAGCATGGGGGAACTATGGCCCCTTCATGACTCCTGGACTTCAACTCCCAGAATTCCTCAGCCAGCATGGGGGAACCATGGCCCCTTCATGATTATTATTTTATAATAATAAAAATTTGGAAGGGTCCTTGAAGGTCATCTAGTCCAACCCCCTGTTCAGGCAGGAAACCCTATACCATTTCGGACAAATGGCTGTCCAGTCTCTTAGAATAGAGTTGGAAGGCACCTTGGAGGTCATCTAGTCCAACACCCTGCTCAGGCAGGGAACCCAGTACCATTTCAGACTCATGGCTGTCCAGTCTCTTAGAATAGAATAGAGCTGGACGGGATCTTGGAGGTCATCTAGTCCAACCCCCTGCTCAGGCAGGAAGCCCCACACTATTTCAGACAAATGGCTGTCCAATCTCGTCTTAAAAACCTCCAATGATGGAGCAGCCACAACTTCTGGTGGCAAGCTATTCCACTGATTAATTGTTCTCACTATCAGGAAATTTCTACTTAGTTCTAGGTTGCTTCTCTCTTTGTTCAGTTTCCATCCGTCGTTTCTTGTCCTCCCTTCTTCAGGTGCTATTAACCGGTCTGTCTTTGATTTGCAAGTTTGGTTTATCTTGTGAAGGGCTGACAGGGATGGTATAGTAGGGAACCCTGCCGGGAAGAGGGCTGGACTTGATGACCTCTATGATCCCTCCCAATTCTGTGTCCGCAGCCCAAGGGGACCCGAGTCGCTTTGGGCTCTCAGGAGCTGACCTTGGGGTGTCCTTCTGTCTTCCAGGTTCACCTCTATGACCCTTACGACGACTACTACCAAACGGTACCCCTGGACTCACACCAGGCAATGTACGTCAGCTCGGATTATCACGGCAACCCGTATGTCGGTAGGTCTGCCAGCGCCTCTCCGTTGATCCCCCTTTCTAGCGCCCTCTCCCAGTTGACGTTTGAAGAAGGAATCCGATTACAAGTTGTCCTTGACTTAACGGCCGTAACTGAGCCCAAGATTTCCGTTGCTAAGCGAGACAGGCATTAAGCAGGTTTTGCCCTATTTTACGAGCTTTCTCGTCACAGTTGCTAAGTCAATCACTGCAGCGCTAGAACTCACCGTCTCCTAGTTTCTAGCCTGGAGCCCTTATCAGCCTTCGTCGGCACTGCAGGCCCTCCAGACATGGCTGTTTAACATAGTAACAGAATCAAGAGTTGGAAGGGACCTTGGGAGGTCTAGACCAACCTCCTGCTCAAGCAGGAGACCCGTTACCCATTACTTTTTCAGACAAATGGCTGTCCGGTCTCTTCTTCAAAACCTCCAGTGTTGTAGCACTCATGTTCCACAAAAGGCGACTCGTTCCACTGATTGATTGTTCTCAGTGTCAGGAAATTTCTCCTTAGTTTCCTTAATACAAACATTACAGAATCACAAGAGTTGGAAGGGAACTTGGAGGTCTTCTAGTCCAACCCCCTGCCTCAGGCAGGAAACCCATGGCCATTTTAGATGGTAGGGCTAGAGAAACTGTGTTTTGCTCGGCTGTCTGGACCAATCGGAGCCCGCAACGTTACCTTCTTCAGCTGATGCACAAGGGTCAAGGGTCTCCAAACCTGGCAACTTTAAGACTTGTGGACTTCAACTCCCAGAATTCCCCAGCCTGAGACTGAGAAACACACAGAATTCTGGGAGTTGAAGTCCATCCACCTTAAATTCACTGAGAAGTGCTGGTCTGGATTAAATTCCAGTTTCTCCCAAATCAGCCATTCCTTTGGGCTGAACACATCTTGAGGGCTGGAGGGACATCTGGTGGCCGAATTGGGTATTGCCGTAGTTGCAACAAAAGATTTAAAAAATTATATATTACAGGCAGTCCTCAATTTACAACGGTTCATTTAGCGATTGTTCAAAGTTACGACAGCCCTGAAAAAAGTGACTTATGACCTTTTTTTGCAGTAACGACCGTCGCAGCATCCCCGCGGTCACACGATCAAAATTCAGATGCTGGCAACTAGTTCCTATTTACGATGGTTGCGGTGTCCCGCGATCCGCTTTTGCGACCTTCCGACAAGCGGTCAGTGGGGGCGACCGACTTGCATCACAACCACATTACTAACTTTAACAACTGCAGAGATTCACTTAGCAACAGTGGCAAGCAAGGAAGGTTATAAAACGGGGCAAAGTTCGCTTAACAAAAGCCACACTTAGCAAGAGGAATTTTTTAGCTCAATTGTGGTCGTAAGTCGAGGATAACCTGTTCCAATTTTTGGACCATTCGTGAATTTCCAGTTAAAACCTCTCCGGGTGTGTTTCGGCTTTGCCGCTAATGGGTTTCTCCTCCCTTCCTTCCTTGCAGCCCCTGGAATGACGCACGTCATCATCCGCGAAGACCCCTACCGCGTTTCCGGAGATCAGATGGCCCTGGGCCTCCTCGCCGGAGCGGCTACGGGGGCCGCTCTGGGCTCGTTCATGTGGATGCCTTGTTGGTTCTGACCCTCTGCTTTTTGGTAGACCGGCCAGCCCCCTCCCCCTTTTTCCAGGCAAGACCCCCTATTTCGAAAGCGAAGAGGGAGAAACCGAAGGGTCACTTGGCACATACCGAGTCCCAGGAATTTTGCAAGATCCTTGGGAAGGTTTTTAAGCACCTGCTGTGTTAACAGTTAACCTAGTTCCCATGTTGCACCGCTAGGCCCTCCCTGGTTCATTTTAGACTCCCCGGGGCAGATCTAGGGCTGGTCAGGAGGCTGCTGACCCTGCCCCAAATCTATAGGTCAGCATTTGGTTTGGGAAAGGTGTAGTGGGGTTATGTAGGAGGAACCACCAGCTTGGAAATCCGTTCCTGACACTTTCATAAAATCCCTTTCTGCGCCAGCCATGTTCCCGTAACCTTCTTTGCGGAGGTGGAATCCCAGTTAAGTCTTTTGGTTATTTTGCAGCTCAGGGCCATGTTCTGCTGGGTTTTCCATAACCAGGTTCAGCCAGGTGTGAACCGAGGCGGCTTCCCTTTGGGATGTCTGGCTTGTTGGATTCGCAAGCGAAACGGTGCCTGGCGCAACGTTCTTGCGGTGGGACGTTCTCCGCATCTTCCTGCCCAGATCACGTGGCTTGGCTGTTCTTCTCCAGGGCAATCCCCCCCCCCTCCTTCCACCAGGGTACGGTCAGAAAAGTCCATACGGGGCCACAACGGTGCAATAGAGTTAGTTTTTTGTGGCTGCACATTACAAAAAAAATCCAGATTTAACTACATCGCTGAGCAGAATATTGGAGGTTTTTTTTAAATTTTACACCATACCCTGTGGATACAATTCCGTTAGCCACCTTCCTATTTCCTCCACTTTTTACGTTAGAAGATCTCCCAAGTTATGTGAAGAGTTACTACATCCTGGCTGGACTCCGAGTTAAGCTCACTGTGTTTGTCCCCGCCGCCTCCCTGGCATCCTGGCCCCCGAGGTAGCCACCGCAGCTCCTGCCCTGCCTTCTTGGCCCTGTTTGCTGGGGATAATGGGCGCACACTACCGTAGGAAGGCTTGGAGAAAGACAGTGCCAAGAATGGAGCGATCTCCAATTGGTTTCCGAGCAGACGGGAATCCCGCGGACCTGTTTATTATGGATGCATAAAGTCGTCCTTTTTCTAGCACGGTTCGTCTCTGCGTGAGCAAAGTAGATCCTTCCCAGAGCGCTTTGAGAGAGGAAGAACTGTGGGTGAACTTGGGGGGGGGGTTCATTTCTAACACACCAGGATTTTATTTAAGGTTATTCCTGTGTCTGCCACAAAGATCTGTTCTCCCCCCCCCCCGGGAGCCCAGTTGCTGGGTTCATCCTTGGAAGGCGTGCAAACACAGCCTTCGCACACCCCCTTTTGTGGGGTTGGCACAGCTAAATGACTGAAACACTGCCAGGTCAGCACAAGAGAGATTTCTGGGCCAACCCCCCCCCCCCACACACACACGAAAATCACAATTGCTAGCAGCAACACGGCTGTTAAAAGAGTCACAACCCAGTAAATACTTGCCAGATTGCTCCTGGTTGTAAGGGTTATCCTCGTTTCCAGATTAACCGATCGCTTTCTTTACAGCAATGACCAATTTTTTTTTTAAGGGGAAAAAAAGAAAAAATCTTACCAAAGAAGGCAAAATTAAATCCTGCAAATATATATATATAAATTCCCTAGTTGTTCAGAGGGAGCATTTCCTGCACATATCCAGGCACGTCACGGAATGAGAGTTGCATACGAAATTTAGTCATTTCGCATTGGAAGAGAACAGCTCACGTTTTAAAGCTGCGCCCACGGTTCTCGGTGGACAAGGGTTTTTTCCGCCAGCAGTGGCTCTCCTGAGGGTATCCCATCCCTGCGGCAGGATCTGCTTCAGCTGGTGGGTTGGGGGCTTCCCAAGCAAGGCAGGAAGCGGGCCAGCCGGGCCTCCCCCTGCAGCCGTGTCACAAACACGCCTCGCTTCGCTTCTCTCTCTGCGCGCCACCCGGCCATCACGTCCCAGTTGTGTCTGTTAGTTTGCGGTTTGATTCCATCGAACGCTTGAAGCACTAATGATAATAATAATAATGTATATTTTGGAAAAAAAAGCTATTTAAGGATTAAAAAAAAAATGCTCTTCAACACAGTGGCCGTTTTTTCTGTTCTTCCGCAATCTTGTGGGGTTTTTTTTCCTTCTGGTTTGGCCGGGTGCCAGTCAGCTGCTAAGCAGTACCTGTTGAATATCCACCCACTTTTTCTCAGAGGGTAAATAAGCATTATTAAGGAGATGCAGGCGCCCCAGTTCAAAAGGCTGTTTTAGCCTTGGGCCTCTGCTTCCCCCCCCCAATTGTATTTAAAGTTCATCTGCATTTAACTTAATTAGGGGGTATGAGAGCCTACTGGGGGGGGGGGAAGCACCAGGATTGTCATTTACACGTGTGTTTAAGAGAAGGAAGGAATTGTCTTTATTTTCCAATTACTTCCTCCCAGTATGTAAAGAAGAGACTAAATAATAGCATTTGGCCTTCTGACGCTTCCATAAGCTGCTGCATTCAGTCAACAGGTCTGCTACTTAACCACTGCCACGTCTCGAGTAATGTGAAAAAGCCACTCTTGAAACGGTAATTTACAAATGGTGGATAATACACGCGCGCGCGCACGCACACACACAATTCCTGGTCACAAAAAGTATCGCTGTGCAAAATGCAGAAAAGGAATAAGAAAGAGCAAAACAAAGACGGCACGAGGAAAGGAAAAAAAAAAAGGAACTATCCAAATCTAGTTCACGACCGAAGGCGAATCTACGTGTCCCAGGATAACGTCGCAGGATCCAATCTGGGTTGGTCAGATTGGGACCAAAGGTTTCGTCTTCCGAGCTGCGTGCTTTGGGCTGTTGTGCGCCTGATATTTATACGGTGCCAGGTTGCGTGTGGCTTTTTAGATGTGGATTGGGGTGTTGGCGAAGTGGTTGTCGTCTTGTTTCCTTGTGCTGCCCAGCCCTCGCCTCCTAAGTAATTGATAGGCTGGTGGTAAATCAGCACCTCCTGTTGACTGACGAGGAGCCTTTTTCCCAGGCTTCAATCATTTCCCTGGCTGTTTTTGTACCTGCCCGTCCAACAATCTGAATAGTTGCAAATCTAGTTCGGTTCAATGTCCCTGTTTCTGTGAAGCAGCTTTACAAGTAGTCCTCAACTTAACAACCACAATTAGGACTGGGATTTCCGTCGTTGGCAGAATGAGACCCAATTTTTATGGTGGTTAAGGTTAATCACTTATGACTATGCTGGCTGGGGAATTGTGCGAATTGAAGTCTACCCACCTTAAAAGTTGGCAAGGCTGGGAAACTCTTGTCCTACTTGAGAGTTGCACACTCGCTTCCTGTTTGGAGACCAAAGAATGAATGTGATGCTCAGCTCTGGCGCCGAGTTCAAAACAAGCCAGAACTACCGAGGCCGGCGATGGGGAGGGAGCAGGAGAAGCAAAAAACAAAAACAAAGGGAGAAACCTTTTTTTTTTTCTCGTAGTGTTTTTGATTAGATACTTTATTGGAAGCAAAAAATTCTGTGCATGTTTTAAAAATCTAACCCGTGTACACATTTAGTTGCTCGAAGAACCCAAACCACAGAAAACTCAAGTTATTCAAAAGCAGCGAGATGGGATTCTTGGTTTAAATTTCTGCACACGTAGAATAACGACGATACAAGGAAGAAAGAAAAATAAAAGAAAGCAGCCCAGTCTCCTTGAGTTTCTTTTCAGGATTTTAAGTTCATCGTCGGTTGCCATAGTTTAAACATTTATTTCTAGACATGCTACTTTGAAAGAAAAAGAAAAAAGGAAAAGGGAAAAAAAAAAAATCACCTCTTCAATATTGCATTAAAAGCATTTTGTAGGTCAATCTGCCCTTTTAACATGAGATTATGCAAAATTACTGGAAACTCAAGTCAAAGTGATGAATTTGCCATTTTGGACTCCACGAGGCAAAAGGGGAGGATTTTGCGTTGATTTTGCCTCCAAGGCTGGGCTGCCTTTTCAAAAACCAGCCCCTGCAAGAAAAAGGAGCTTTTCGAAGCTTTTCCCACATCGCCCCTCCCTTCCACAAACTCTCCTAGGCAAACAATGTATTTACAATTGTGTTAACTTCTGTAGCAACTTCACAATGACTAGTACAGATTAAGAGTGCACTTCTGCAGTGTGTGCGTGTGTGTGTGTGTGTGTGCGTGCGCGTGAGACAGAATGCATGTCTGTGTTTCCTAAATCGTGGAATCTTGCAACATTGCCAAAGCTTTAAATGGAAAAGAAAGAAAGAAAGAAAGAAAGAAAAGAAAGAAAGAAAGAAAGAAAGAAGGAAGGAAGAAAGAGAAAGAAAGAAAGAAAGAAAGAAAGAAAGAAAGAAAGAAAGAAAGAAAGAAAGAAAGAAAGAAAGAAAGAAAGAAAGAAAGAAAGAAAGAAAGAAAGAAAGAAAGAAAAAGACCTTCTTGAAGATGAACCAATTTAAGGCAGAGAAAATAAATATTGAAGGGAATCGCCGTTAATGGTAGTTAAGTTAAACATAATGCTAAACAAACGGTTACTTAATCAAATTATGTAGTACAGACGTAGATTCAAGACCGAATGTAAAAAAAAAAATATATGTGCTGAAAGTAAAGGCAACAGTCTGCATAATTGAAAGTTCTGTTTCCATCTTATGCCGCCGCCACCCGTTCATCCTTTTAAAAGGGAATTTTAAAAAATGGATTTTTATAACTCTCCCTGCCTCCTCCAGTGGAGTCTGAGCTGCCAAACGGCCTCCATTTTATCCCATTCCTCCTCCCTCGCTTTACGGAGAACTTTACAAGTAGTAGTGTACGCGCCTCTGTTTTGGAAACGGACTTCACCTGCGGGTGCCCGTTCTGAAAATATTGCCAGAAACGCAATAAACAAGAGACTGCACTGCCAGCCGGTTTAACTGTACTTTTGGGGTTTCTCTCCAAGGAACCACCAGGGTTGTTTTTTTTTAAAAAAACCCAGATGGGCGTCGCGAGAGATCTGGAATCCGTGCATCTTTAGCCGATGCCGGAAAGCGGTTTGTTCGCGCTAGGAAAGACCGGAAGCAAACGACGCAGCGGAAAGCACGATTAAGGACCCCGGCTTTGAATGCTGCTTTTCCCCAAAAGCAAACGTTGGACCGAAAAGGCAGCGCAGTCTCTCTTTAAGGTTTTTGCCTTTCCGTTAGCGCTCTACAACGGCCTGCAACGGCTTCTTTCTACCCTGCACGTCCCTCAACGCCCTCCTCCCCCCCCCCGCTTCCATCCATTTCGACAAGTGCAATGTTTTAAAAAAATGTTTTTTTTTTAAAAAAAAAACCAAAACAAAAAAACGACGGACCTTAACAAAGTTGTCCCCAACTTTTCTAGAACTACTTGGATACGCGTAGGGCGGTCTGGGCTCTTTTTTTTTTTTTTTAAACCCCTTTTCCTTCTAAATGTGATGAAGACACCGACGTTTGTGCTTGTGAAGCTAAACGGATCATCTTCACGAGACGAGGGCAGCGATGAGGAGGATCCGTGCTGGGGTTTAGTGGGGGGAAGAAGGCAAAGGCGATTCGTCAACACGGCTGTCGAGGGGGTCCCAGGGAGGAAGGGATGAAAGGAAGGAGGGGGCAGGAGAAGCCGGTGATGGTTTGAGGAAGAAGGAAGAAAAGAACGAAACGAAACAGAACAAAAACAAAACAAAAACACCCCAACACACTATTAGCAGGAGCAGCCTCCTTCGCTGATTGGCTGCTCTTGAGGCTTTTCGAGTTTGATGTCGATCACTGGGGAGGAGAAGTTAAGGGAAATAAAGAGACAAAAAAGGGCGTCTCAGCTCCAGGTTTCATGGAAAGGCCCTGGCATACCGGAAGAGCCTGCGATACGGGAATTTGTAGGTCAGGGCTGAACTGTTTGGGGGGGGGGCTTGCTAGCTAGGGATTCTGGGAATTGTAGTCCCGCATCTCTGGCAGGTACTAATCCGAAGGAAGGCCACGCTGAGGTTTTAGCAAGCAGAAAAGTGCGTCATAGGCAACACCTGTTTTATGAAGTACGTAAAACTTCATAGGAACTCCCAAGAAGTAGAGTCCTTGACTTATGACTGTCATTGAGTCTGCAATTACAAGCCGTGCTGGTTGTTAAGTGGCTCACCAGGTGACCGCATGGAGGTCACATGGGGGGGAGGAGGAGGAGGACTGTGGGGGTCCTTGTTGCTCTATGTGATTGGTGGTTTTCTTGCAGACGTTTCATGACCCATCTAGGGAACATCATCAGTGCTAGAGGAGGAGGAGGAAGAGGAGGAGGAGGAGGAGGACTGTGGGAGTCCCTGGTGCTCTCTGAGCTGGGTTGCTTTCCTGCAGACGTTTCATGACCCATCTAGGGAACATCATCAATGCTAGAAGGGAGGAGGAGGAGGAGAAGGGGCCCAAAGCATTCTGCCATTTTTTTTTTTTTTAAATATGCCGTTCAGCTGTCATCGTCCCCCCCTCTGCCCGCTGCACTGATTCCCTCCCCCCCCCGGGGCAAACCTCAACATCGATGACTAGATTGCTCCCCTCTACCAAGCATGGTGGACCAAAGGATACTGTCTTCTCTGCTTTTGTCCTGCGTGCTCTCCATGCCGGGCAAAGCAGCAGCCACACGTCGGAATAGCTGAGGGAGAAAATCGAGAAAGAAAGAAAGAAAGAGAGAGAGAGAGAGAGAGAGAGAGAGAGAGAGAGAGAGAAAGAAAGAAAGAAAGAAAGAAAGAAAGAAAGAAAGAAAGAAAGAAAGAAAGAGAGAGAAAGGAAGAAAGAGAGAAAGAGAGAAAGAAAGAAAAAGAAAGAAAAGAAAAAGAAAGAGAAAGAGAAAGAAAGAAAAAGAAAGAAAAAGAAAGAAAGAAAAGAAAAAGAAAGAGAAAGAAAAAGAAAGAAAGAAAAGAAAAAGAAAAAGAAAGAAAGAGAAAGAAAGAAAGAAAAAGAAAGAAAAGAAAAAGAAAGAGAAAGAGAAAGAAAGAAAAAGAAAGAAAGAAAAGAAAAAGAAAGAGAAAGAGAAAGAAAAAGAAAGAAAAAGAAAGAAAGAAAGAAAGAAAGAAAGAAAGAAAGAAAGAAAGAAAGAAAGAAAGAAAAAGAAAGAAAAGGGAAAAATATGAGTCCGTTGCCAAGCGCCCACGTTCTGATCATGTGACCACGGGGACGCTACAACCCCCCTGCTCAAGGCAGAGGGGACCTTAAACCATCCCAGTCCAGTTTGAACCCCCCCCCCCCAGTAATGGCCCACCTTCAACTCCAAGCAGGCAAGCTGTTCCATTGATTAATTCTGCTCGCCGTCCCAAAAATTTCTCCTGGCTTCTAGACTGGATCTCTCTCAAGCTTCTAGCCCTTATTTTTTTTGTCTCGCCTTCCGGCGGAGAACAAAGTCAACCCCCCCCCCCTTTGATTCTGGTCACTGCCAAACCACCTTGTAGTAAACGTTTACGAGATTTTTTTAACGGATCTTTGCAAAGCCTCTCCCTCTTTTACTGTATAAGAGGAGAGAGAGTCTGCGAACGTGGCCCCTTTCAAGACTCGTGGACTTCAACTCCCAGAATTCCTCAGCCAGGCTGAGGAATTCTGGGAGTGGAAGTCCACGAGTCTTGAAAGGGGCCGCCTTTGGAGACCCCTGCGGTTTAAGACATAAGGGTCTGCAGCTCCTGAGTACTCACTTGTTTTACGTTGTATCCGGCCTTTGCACTAGTTTCAATGAACATCACATTCAACTCTTTGGCTTTCCTTTCGCCTTCCTCGATAGACACTTGCCTGGAAAAGAAAGGGAGAGAATCGTAGTAAGGGAGGTGCAGTCGTGGCTTCCTCTAAGAATTGCTCTCCTTTTGTGTACCAACCAGAAAAACACAGTTTCAGAACGGTTACAGTTGCTACGTCTTAGATCAGGGGGTCTTCAAGCTTGGCCCTTTGATGACTTGTGGACTTCAACTCCCAGAATTCCTCAGCCAATATTGGGGAACTATGGCCCCTTCATGACTTGTCATCAAAGGGCCAAGTTTGAAGACCCCTGTCTTAGATGCTTCAAGGAACAAACCTCCATGAATTAGTGGGGCTTATGGCTCTTATGCTTTTATTTACATGGTAATTTACAAAGCAAAGTCCAAAGGCTAATTTGTGGGCAGGGGGAAAGGAGAAGAGAAGCGCCTGAAAATGCTGTTTAAATGGTGAGGAATAAAAATTAAGGAGTTAACAGGAAAGATTGAATACAGGCATCCCAACACTCAATGGATGCACAAGTGTTAAAAAAACCCTGAGCAACCTCTAAATAAAATAAACAAAGCCCTATTGTCACATCTATCTATCTATCTATCTATCTATCTATCTATCTATCTATCTATCTATCTATCTATCTATCTATCTATCTATCTATCTATCTATCTATATCTACCTACCTATCTATCTATCTATCTATCTATCTATCTATCTATCTATCTATCTATCTATCTATCTATCTATCTATCTATCTATCTATCTATCTATCTATCATCTATCTATCTATCTATCTATTCCTCTTTTGTCTATATCTATCCATAATTTTCATCTTTCTCCCTCTTCTATCTCTATTTTTATCCATAATCCAACGCTCTTATCTATCATCTCTCTTGGGTCTTTCTCACTCTTCTGTCTGTCTATATTTATCCATAACCATCTCTCCATCCATCCGTCTATATCTGGCATAATTTTCCATCTTTCTCCCTCTTCTGTCATCTCTCTCTGTCTACCTACCTACCTACCTAATTTATTTGTCCCCCTCTCACAGTTCAAGGTGACTCTGAGTGGCTGCTTTACCTTCATCCGCCACGTGAGTTCACATCCCGCCTTAGCCATGAAAGCCAACTGGGTGACTTTGGGCCAGTCCCTGACTCTCGGGCCCACCTACCTCACAGGACTGCTGTAGAGGAAGGCGCGTGGGCTATGTTCGCCACCTTGAGTTTTACTTGTAAAAACAACAGAGGTGGGAAAATTGACAAGTAAGGAAGTAAGTAGTAGCTTTCCAGGGGAAGCACGTAAGATGTGGAGGAGCAGAAGACTGCTTTTGAATGCGATGGACTTTCAGCTACTCAGTGGTGTCCTCACACAGACGGCTACACTGCCCGCTGGCCGTATCGTGCCCCAGGCGCTTTTTCAATAAAATATATATTCAACCCGGTCAGAAAAGCGGGAGGCCTCTCTCCTTACCTCTTATCTGCTAGATCTGTTTTGTTTCCTACAAGCATGATGATGACATCGCTCCCCCTTTCCGTTCTGACATCATCGATCCATTTTGTGGTTTGCTGGAACGAGTTTACATCTGGAAAGGAAAAACACACAAAATAAAACCTGTAGCGTGTGGTTGACAAAACACATTACCTACAAAGCATCCGTTAAGTCAGGGGCAGGCAACCTGGGCTCTTTTATGACTCGCGGACTTCAACTCCCAGAATTCCTCAGCCAGCATGGGGGAACTATGGCCCCTTCATGACTCGTGGACTTCAACTCCCAGAATTCCCCAGCCAGCATGGGGGAACTATGGCCCCTTCATGACTCGTGGACTTCAACTCCCAGAATTCCTCAGCCAGCATGGGGGAACTTTGGCCCCTTCATGACTCGTGGACTTCAACTCCCAGAATTCCTGAGCCAGCATGGGGGAACTATGGCCCCTTCATGACTGGCGGACTTCAACTCCCAGAATTCCTGAGCCAGCATGGGGGAACTATGGCCCCTTCATGACTTGGGGACTTCAACTCCCAGAATTCCTCAGCCAGCGTGGGGGAAACTTTGGCCCCTTCATGACTGTGGACTTCAACTCCCAGAATTCCTCAGCCAGCGTGGGGGAAACTTTGGCCCCTTCATGACTGTGGACTTCAACTCCCAGAATTCCTCAGCCAGCGTGGGGGAAACTTTGGCCCCTTCATGACTTGGGGACTTCAACTCCCAGAATTCCTCAGCCAGCGTGGGGGAAACTTTGGCCCCTTCATGACTTGGGGACTTCAACTCCCAGAATTCCTCAACCAGCGTGGGGGAAACTTTGGCCCCTTCATGACTGTGGACTTCAACTCCCAGAATTCCTGAGCAGCATGGGGGAACTTTGGCCCCTTCATGACTCGTGGACTTCAACTCCCAGAATTCCTGAGCCAGCATGGGGGAACTATGGCCCCTTCATGACTTGCGGACTTCAACTCCCAGAATTCCTGAGCCAGCATGGGGGAACTATGGCCCCTTCATGACTGGTGGACTTCAACTCCCAGAATTCCTCAGCCAGCGTGGGGGAAACTTTGGCCTTCATGACTTGGGACTTCAACTCCCAGAATTCCTCAGCCAGCGTGGGGGAAACTTTGGCCCCTTCATGACGGACTTCAACTCCCAGAATTCCTCAGCCAGCGTGGGGAACTTTGGCCCCTTCATGACTTGGGGACTTCAACTCCCAGAATTCCTCAGCCAGCATGGGGGAAACTATAGGCCACTTCATGACTGTGGACTTCAATCCCAGAATTCCTCAGCCAGCGTGGGGGAAACTTGGCCCCTTCATGACTTCAACTCCAGAATTCCTCAGCCAGCGTGGGGGAAACTTTGGCCCTTCATGACCTTCAACTCCCAGAATTCCTGGGGAAACTGCCCCTTCTGACTTGGGACTTCACTCCAGAATTCCTCAGCCAGCGTGGGGGAAACTTTGGCCCCTTCATGACTGTGGACTTCAACTCCCAGAATTCCTCAGCCAGCGTGGGGGAAACTTTGGCCCCTTCATGACTGTGGACTTCAACTCCCAGAATTCCTCAGCCAGCGTGGGGGAAACTTTGGCCCCTTCATGACTGTGGACTTCAACTCCCAGAATTCCACGAGTCATAAAAGCGCCAAGGTTGCCTACCCCTGCGTTAAATCATCAGTGGTCATCTGAGATGCGCCAGGATTTTGGCTGATCAAAAGACTGCGGTGACAGATAGGCCACACTCAGCTACAAGAGGCCACGAACCAGGGAACTGTGTTGTATTTCTGCTTCCTAATGAGCAAGAACCAGGCTGCTATGAAGAAAAACGCCAGCTTCTAAGGTCATCTTCGTTTACCAGAACATCCCTGGACACCAGATATTAATTTGCTTATTCTGATCCTCTATGGCACAGGGTGTCAAACTCGATCGTGTCACGTGACGTATTGTGACGGGTTTTTTTGCCTTTGTGGCGCCAGGGGTGTGTGTGTGGCCTGCGGACCGCCGGTTTGACACCCCTGCTCTATTGGGGGGGGGAATCGACAATGAATTTGACTGACGGCTAATGTGCCTTCAAACCATGGTTGACTCTTAGCAGCCACACAGGTAAAATTTCTCCACAAACATTTGCCCTCAACCTTCTCTTTTGGATCTTCTAATGATGTTCCCATCATCGCTGCAACTAAGTCCACCCTTCTTACTACTGGTCCTCCTCCTCTTCTTCTTCTCTTTCCTTCCGTGCTTCCCGGCCTCCTTCAGAGAGCCAGGAGGTCTTTGCCTGTGTGCAAAGTGGGATTATTTGAGCTTGGTTATGCGTGCCTCGAGTGTGAAATCTGGATTGATTGGTTCGATGTCCCATTGGTTTGTTTTCTCGGTCTTAATGGTCTTCTCGGGAGTCTTCTCCAACCCCGAAGTCCAAGGCGTCAGTCCTCTTCTTCTCCTGCTTCTTCGAAGTCCAACTTTGGCCTCCGCAGAGAACATCTCGGCTTGAGCTCTTCTGACACATCCTGGCACCTGGATATCTTCTCCACGGCTGCACTGCCCGAGTGTTAGTTTGCAGGACATTTTTTCTTTGACTGCTTGTTCTTTTACTGTTGATGGTTGGTGCTAAAGGCAGAAGCAGTCCACCACTTTTGATATCTCCATTGGAATAGAATAGAATAGAATAGAATAGAATAGAATAGAATAGAATAGAATAGAAAATACAGAATAGAATAGAATAGAATAGAATAGAATAGTAGAATAGAATAGAAATATAGAATTGAAATATAGAATAGAAATACAGAATAAAATAGAATAGAATATAGAATAGAATAGAAATATAGAATAGGAATAGAATAGAATAGAATATAGAATAGAATAGAACAGAGCTGAAAGGACCTTGGAGGTCTTCTAGTCCAGCCCCCTGCTCAAGCAGGAGGACCTATACCGTCTCAGACAGGTGATTCTCCAGTCTCTTTTAAAAAACTTCCAGCGATGGAGCGCCCACCATTTCTGGTGGCAAGCTGTTCCACTGGTTGATTGTCCTCACTGTCAGGAAGTTTCTCCTTAATTCCAGGTTGTTTCTCTCTTTGATCAGTTTCCATCCATTGTTTCTCGTCCTTCCCTCTGGTGCTTTGGTGAATAACATGACCCCCCATTCTTTGTGGCAGCCCCACAGATACTGGAATGCTGCTATCATGTCTCCCCTATTTCTTCTTTTCTTTAGACTGGCCAAACCCAAGTCCCGCAGCCGTTCTTCGTACGTTTTGGTCTCGAGGCCTTTGATCATCTTAGTTGCTCTTCTCTGAATTTTTTCCAGACTCTCAACATCTTTTTTGTGATACGGTGACCAAAATTGGCTGCAGTATTCCAGGTGTGGCCTCACTAGGGTTTTATAAAGTGGCTTTCTAAAATTATCAATTCTCAGGCTGGCTTTTCTACCTACCATCTGTCTGTCTGTCTTTACCTATTTACTAGATTTATTTGGCCGTCCACTCACTCTCAGTGACTCTGGGCGGCTTACAAATAGTAGCTCGATCTTATTGTTCTTTCATTTTATTCCCATTTTTTTTTCCCACGGTGTTCCTGGACTTTTATTACTAGAGCTGGTAGATCTTTCGCAATTATCGGCTGTTAGGGTAGTGTCACCAGCATAATAACATCCACAACATGGTTCCAGTGTTCCAAATGCGCTCATTGGTCTAAAAATATCACCTACACACAGTACGTCTATTACAAAATTCCCCAAAGGTATCGCAAGCAACTTGTTAGAGCCAGCAAAGGTGTTTGATTCGATGGGTATGAAGCGACAGGCCTTAATAAACACTGATAGTGACACAAAAGCAACATGTTCCTTCTTGGCATCACAACCAGGTTATTAGTGCCACTACCCATCTCATTAATGCTTCCATATTGTAGCTTTAGGGTCAGAACAGAAAAACATTCCAACTTTTCAAAACAGCAAATTATACTCTCAGAAATTGTGTTTCTTTTTCAAAAAAGAACTTCTGATGTGCTCCGATAGCATTCTAACCCTTAGGTGGACCAGGGATATTTATTTACAGGTAGTCCTCGGCTTACGGCCACAATTGAGCCCGCAAGATTTTTGTGGCTAAGCAAGACATCTGTTAAGTGAATTTTGCCCTGTTTTACGACCTTTGTCACAGTTGTTAAGTGAATCACTGCAATTGTTAAGTTAGTAACGTGGTTGTTAAGTAAATCTAGCCTCCCCCATTGACTTGGCTTTTCAGCAGGTGATCTCATGACCCCGGGACACTGCAACCGTCATAAATGTGAGTCAGTTGCCAAGCGTCTGACATTGGATCACGTGGCCGTGAGGATGCTGTAATGGCATTAAGTGTGAAAAATGGTCATAAGTCACTTTTTCCAGGGCTGTTGTAACTTCGGATGGTCGCTAAATGAGCTGTTGTAAGTCGAGAACTGCCTGTATTTCCACCTTCTCAACCCCTGAAGTACAGGCAGTCCTCGACTTACGACAATTTGTTTAGCGACCATTCAGTTTTAATGGCACCGAAAAAAAGGCTACTCCTTGCACTCATGGCTGCTACAG